>VMDO01010781.1:0-70052 GCA_007922755.1 Pedetes capensis
CTAAGGTTACAGTGGCAGAGCTCTCAGCCTCATCGCAACACGCAAGCCCCCACGGCAAACTGACAGACATGTGGGGGCATAACAATAATAGTCTAGTACAATTATACACGTCGTTCACGGTGGTATCTGACATCAGGCTATTGGGCTGCTAAACTTTGCTATTGAGAAGCCAAGTAAGGTTGAGAGAAAGTTCTTTTGTAATACATTCTCTTATTTCCAGAGATAATGCATATAACTCAGCTCATGTTCCCATCCTGGGCTCACCAGTATCTCATAGTAGATAGTACTTGGCCTATACAAAAGGGCGGTATATGAACTCACTAAAAGTAATTTGATGATTGTGGTTTTCTGTATATTCTAAGTGTTTGACTTTTTGTTTTTAGCTAATGCTGCCTACCTTGGAGGCCAAGAAATGATGCAGGTAGTGAAGAGAGACGACGATACCATAAAGGAACATTTATCTAAGGTAATCACTTTCGAGCTGCAAGCAGATAAGTGTGTGGGCAGAAATACTAAGGGCAAAGGGCTGGAATTCATTAGAGTCTGTTAAGACCTGGAGGGTTTGTAGATTCAAGCAGAATTCGACGTCAAGTCCCAAATGAATGTCATCGTTGAAAGTTGTGTAGAGTAAGTACAGTTGATTACATAGTTACTTAAATATATTTTGCCACCTGTTTTGTTGAAATTATTTTTAGAATCATACTTTTCTATTTTGACAATGCGTTTTACTGAGAAGACTCAATAATATTTACAGAATAAATGAGTTATGTTGAAACAAAACAGTGGGGAAAAACTAATATTATGTATGACTTCATGATCAGTAAGCTTGTCTGTCTTTTTCTCCAGCACACTGGAGTAAGACTGTCTCACTCTGGGCCAAAAAAGTTTTCTGAAATATTCAGTGTATATGTTACACCTGAAAATGCTAGACTCGTGCACAAACACATTTGGAAGCATGAATTTCTGAAACTATAAGGCCATCATGGTTTAGAATATATCTGAACACCCTAGAATTTGGGTGGCTGTAGCCCTTCTGTGGTATCATTTGTCTCTGTGTCATCCTGAGTAGAAGAGAGCTACACTGTTACTGGTTTGGTGTGATTTGGTTTGGTTTGGTTTGTAGTGTAACGTATCAAACCTAGAGCTTTGCTCATGCTAGGGGCAAGTGTTCTACTACCAAGTTCCACCCCTAACCCAGGGCTGCACTGTTTAATACCTTAGCCATTTGCCACATATGGTTATTTGGCTAGTCTGAATTGGTGTATACTGTAAGTGTAAAATGCACATTGACTTTCAAAAACCTAGTACCTAGGCCTAGGGGTGTAGCTCAGTGGAAAAGCACTTGCCTAGCATGTACAAGGACCTGAGTTCAATCCAGAACATGGCCAAAAATAGAAAAATACCTGAAAAGGAAAATGTTGCATTAATATTGTGATGTTGATTACATGTTGAAATGATATTTTAAATAGATTGGCTTAAATAAAATGTATTAAAAGTAATTTCACCTATTCCTTTATACTTTTTTAAATGTTGTTTTAGGTGCCCTTGAGTTGGGTCTGACTCTTAGTGACCCTTTGTGCAACAAAATGAAATAGTCCCCAACACTGTGCCATGCTCAGTACTATGTCAGTACTTCCTTGTTATTCATAGGGTTTTCAATGGCTCATTACTCCAGGATTGCTTTGAAAGTGGGCTGCCACATCCTCCTCCCATTTTTAAGCATGCTGTTGTTGTTAGGTGCCATCGAGTTGGCATCTGACTTATAGCGACCCTACATACAACAGGTGAAACACTATTGTCAGTGCTTCTTTACTGTTCATAGGGTTTTCAGTGGCAGATTGATTTTTGCAAGTGGGTTGCCAAGCCCTTCTCCCAATTTTCTTTTTAAACATAGTTACTAGAAATTTTTAAAATTGCATATGTGCTTTGCTTTACATTTTTTTAGGCAGCACTACTCCAGAGCATTATAGTAGGTGCCAAACAGTGACATCTGCTAGGCATAGTAAAATAATCCCTATTGAGTGGCCTACCACATTATAGAGCCCAATGTGTAAGTAAAACCTTAGATACCCCAGGTTTAGAATCTCTTCATAAAGTTCGAGACATTTGACTTCAACTTGCCTACAGTTAATCCTACAGTTAATTCAAAACCTCCCAATACAATATACTTAAGGCTAGATATGGGCTGGGATTTAGCTCAGTTGGTAGAGCACTGCACTGTAGTCTCTGAGGTCCCAAGTTCAATTCCCAGCACCGCAAAAATGGGAGAAGGACCTGGCAGTCCACTCCCAAGGCAATCCCAAAACAGCCATTGAAAACCCAATGAGGGTTGCTATGAGTCGGAAACCAACTCGATGGCACCTGACAACAACAACAAGGCTAGATATATATATATATGTTGCTTAAAAATAGATTTTCAGAATATTGAAAATATTCACCCAACAAGGACTTTGAAAAAATGCCACTCTCTCTCTAATGACCATAATGGTCATTATATTCCTTAGACAGCAGTTGTCTAGAGGTAGAAATTTTGAACCAGAAAGAAGCCCTCACTACTGAGTGAAAAAGGTTGGGACCTCAGGAGAATGTTCCCTCCGAGGCTCTCAACTACTTCCAGCCATTGAGAGAAGTGAAAATACATGGAAATAATATTTTACTCTTCAATGAAGTTCTAAGTGAGTGTGTTTCGAAAATGTATTTCAGTTCTCCAGGCTGGAAGTTCGTAAAAACAATTCATCTCCCAGTTAATAATAAGACTGGCAGATGCTCACTTCCAAAATTCACACTTGCCCAATAACTAGACCCGTCATGTGTGAGAGCCCATCTTACCACCTGGGGAAGCCAGCTGCTATAAAATACCCCTCATTTCTGGATCCTGTTTGTATGTTGTGCTCAGAAAGAGGTCAAAGAAAGGTGCTAACTTATTCCTGGGCCGAGTTAAATCCATATGCAAGTGTAATCATTCCCAGATAGAGGTCTGTTCACGGTAACTGTGTCAGGCCTGTAAGTTTGCTGAACCTTTCATGAGAGAAATATAGGGGTCTAATAGTAGATGGCAGGCACTTCAAGGTTAATATTAGCACACAGTCACAGGAATAAACTTTTCCAACTCCAGCGAATACTTTTATTTGTGAGACAATGCTAAATGTGCTTGTAGAATTTGGGGAAACAAGGCAGTTTAGTTTGATGGTACATAGCTACCTTGCAGTTCATTGATTATGCTTTCTACCAGCCAAATTTGAGCTCTCCACTGAAATACAATTCCAATTCCTAAGTGAAATTGGGTACAGAGAGACAGGAAGTTTATTGCAACTTGTGTTTCTGTAGTGAAAAAGAGGAAACATGCTGTAATTTAATATTGATAAATGTTGAGTCAACATAATATGTCCCAGTCAGCTTTAAAAATAAGCAAAGTTAACGGGGCACGTAGGTCTTTCTTTTTCTTCTTCTTCTGTACTGAGGATTTGAAGTCAGGACATTGCACAGGTTAGGCAAGTGATCTGTGACTGAACTGCACCCCTAACCCCATTTTTTGTTTTTTATTTTGAGACAGGGTCTCACTAAGTCATACAGGCTGCCTCTGGCCTCAAACTCACAATCCTCCTGCATCAGCCTCCCAAATTGCTGAGAATTATGGGTGTGAGCCATGGAGCTTTGCAAGAGCACATAGCTCTTGGAGGAGAATGAGCATTTTGCCGCCTACCTTCCAGACACCCCTGAAAATTAATAGACTTGAAAACCAGTTTCTGAGATTACAGACAGCCATATGTTAGATATTCTGGCCAAGGATACTCTATCCCATTTCCACCTAAACAAAGGCATTCAGAAACTTAATACCTATTTAGGTGTGTTTAGTGTGAAGAGTTTTTGAACTGCACATTGTTGAAAAAATTATTCCACATATCTCACATTTTCACCTGGAAACATTTCTGAAAACGTATATTTGTGCCATCCAGCCAGGAAGTCTCGTTGTTGTACACGACTTAACAGAACCTAACAACAACAAGCCAGGAAGCCACAGGAAAGCTAGTCTCAAAGCAGTCTCACCACTGTATCCTGCAGAAGGCTTCTGATTCTTCCTCCTAACCTAGAAAGCTCTCATACCATAAGAAGCAGGCTTTGGCTCTAAATTCAGTTTGTCTACCACTGATTTACATTGCCCCATGAAGAGAGCTTTTACTATTCTTGAGGAAAATTGACCTTTTTAATTTTGAAAAATCTACTGGGTTATCTTCCCTCCAAGATTTAGAAACTTTTTAGCCAGTATTGGACAGGTGTGTTTATCCACAGTGCTTCAGTGCTAGACAGTTATTTACCTTTCCTGGAGCAAATATATTAGACTCAAAGTTATTTTCAAAAGAGTATACCATGGTTTATGTCGTCACAGGTTGTGCTGTTTCTTCACCTGGCTAAATCCTGTGTGTCCTTTAAACCTTGCCTCCAGGGTTGTTTCTAGGATCTCCTCCCCAGCCCCTAGTTTTGGTAAGATGTTCCACCTCTCGGCTCTCATGGCTTTCTATGTAAAGTTATAATATCACATTTGTCATACCATGCGCAAACGATCAGCCTTCCCTTCTCCCCCACCTCGAGGGTGAGGAACAGTTATTCTCATCTTGAGAGTCCCAGGACCTACAATTCATAATAGCTGGTAAGTAATCAATAACCATATACTAAGTAGACAGTGGAGAAACCAAGTGATGGGGGAGACTTTAGAGTGTAGAGTCTATTAAAATGCGGTTATCACAATATTTTTAAACTGGTTTATGATATAGTAGTATGTGCATCTTCTTTAGCACATTGAATAACTAGATATAAAAACAGTGAGGATTACGATTGTAAATTTGTAATGATGAACATAACTAATTTTTTTAGTTATCTACATTAAGTTTACTTTGATTTTAGAATGTCCATAATTTTATAGGTGACCAAATTTAGATATTACTAATACTGTGGCTTGTTACCCATATTCATACCTGAAAGAAATATTAAATTATAATTAGAGGTTGATAAAAATAAAAGTTAAATTTTTTCCCAAGTTTACATAACCTCCACCCCTAACCCATGGACTTGTCTGGTCCTGAAGACTCCTAAGTGAAGAATCTCTGCGTTAAAGCAACTAGCAAAGGTCAGGTAGCATGATATGGTAACTTGGTCACTGGCCTGAGAACAGCCATGACACACTGCAGTAAAGAGATTATGTTGCTAGGGAGCCAGTGAAGGGTCTAAACAAAAGGATAGCAACCAGGTAATAATCCAAATATCTGACAGTCACATAATATAGCTACTGACCAATCAGAACATAACACCAGCTGTGAACAGCCAGTTCAGAGATCCCAGTACATATCAGTTATCACTAAAATGTGGTGAGATTAATAAACAAGAGGGATTAATTTGGGGAAAATATGGGGCAGAATTTTGGAAAGCAATGAAATTTTAAGTGGAAAGACAGTTTATAAGGCTTTTACAAGAGTGAAGACAGTGGATCTGGGGATAGAGAAACTTAGGAAGTAGAATCAAGCACTTAATGTCGACAGGGTATGAGCAGATGCAGGAATCTGAGATTAATTCTCTGTGTTTGGAATTGCTATTAAGACAAGGAATACAGAAGAAACTTCAAGTTGTGAGAGGTGCCTGAGAAAGTAGTTCATTTGGGTACTTGTGTTTGAGATACTCTGGGACATCCAAGTGGATGCATGCCTGGCAGATAGCTGGATGTATGGTATAAAGCTTAAAAGTGGAATCTGGGCTCAATTTTTATTTCAGCATGATAGGCCTATAATTGAAGCCATGAGCATGGATAGTGACAACCTACAGAAGTGTGCATTGTAAAGCAAGAAAAAAATCTAAAGATTATTCTTTGTGGAGCCAAATTTAAGTGTTAGGGAGAAAAAGAGGAGCCAGTAAAAAAGACGGGAATGGATGGGCGGAGGGATGTAAAGGAGAACCAGGATGGAAGGAACTCAACTGTACATTTTCACCATTCCAGTCCCAGTTTGTGTGGGTGCCTCTAGGGTCCGTTCCACTTTGTAAGGCACCTGGTTTATGCAAGGCAACAAGGACGTCAGCATCGCCTCGTTCTGTCATTGTTCTGAATGAACTCTAAGGGGATGCTTGTCTTGTTCATAGAAAAGTGAACTAGTGTTCAGGTATGAATTTGAAGTTTTCATTTAAAACTCACTTAGGAGGGAAATTCTAAACTGCGTGACCATCTTTGGCACACGCTTATGGAAACAGCTGGTGTGTGCTACTTTCAGACTAAATCTGAGCATCACTGTCAGTCCACAGCAGTCTGAAATTGTTCCCAAAGAGAACCCATGGGGTGCAGTTTTTGGATGAAGGTGGGTAGTGGTGGAGGGGATGCCTGCAAGGGGGTGCTCCCTCTACCCACAGGGCCAGCCCAGGACTGCAGTACGGCTTGGGAAAGGGGGAAGGTGTCTTCAGGAACAGGGGCCCTCTGCCCTGGCTCTCTCCCCATCCTCCACTTAGCCTGACTTAGCCAGTTGGGCACGCACCCTCTGGGAACAACCCTTGTGCCGTTGCCTGCGGAATGGGCATGCAAATCCTTCTGACATGCACATGTCCCGCTTGGTGAAGCATAGGAAGTGCTCCCTAGACCAGCTAACCAGGGCTGCCTTTCTACCAGTCCCCAGGCTGAAACAGATTGTGTTAGTTCTGCCTGTTTAATTTGAAGCCTGTTCAGAAAGTCATAATCATCCTGGAAACAGATAGGTTTATTTTTATCTCAATTACTTTGACCTTGAAAGCTTCATTTGAAGCAATTGCATTAACGTAGCCCTGAGTTCGCCAGTAGAGCCTACTTGAGAGGAGGTGATTGTTAGCAAGAGTTCTCAGTGCCACATCCTGGGTTCAAACTCTAGCTCTGCCATTTGCTTAGCTGTATGAATTTGCTTAAGTTACTGGACCTCACCAAGCCTCCTTTTTCCATTGATAAAATTGTTGAATGTTATATCTATTTTCATCCAGTTGTTCCAAAACAAATTATGTTGTAATACATACCTCGTAATTCATATCCCACAAGAGTATGTGGCATGTAGTAATCACTAAATGTCCTTTACCACTATTATATAGTTAATTGTAGCCTATATATGTCTCTGAGTACTTAAAAAAAAAAAAAAAACTATCTTTGCAACTTTTCTTCCCCATACACAATCCCTTCCCACATACTTTCATTGTGTAATGAAAAATGTTAGGGATATTAAGTACATTGCCAGGAGACTCAGGAAAATCCAGTCCCATCCTAGATCCCAGGTACCACTCCCTGTAAGATACCTAAGGAAGCTATGGTATAGGAGCCATGATGAGGGAAAGCACAGTAACACTTAAGTTTTTCCTGGGACTCAGGCTCAGTACTCAAGAGCAGAGAATTCTGATGAGCTGGACTCTGCCATTTCTCAGTTAAATGCAAACATTTCAGCACATCTGCCACTTTCCTGAGGCATATAACCAGGGCAGAACAGAAATACAGGAGAATAAATTGGTTCCCAATGCCTCATACTTGGCTACCTCACCAGAGGAAAGTCAGCCTTGGGTCAGCTTCTTACTGCAGTGCTATGGAAGAAAGAGATGGAGCCAATCACTACATGGCTTAGTGACTTCCACAGAGAGGGAAGGGATTCTGGCCATGGACACATTAGCCATGCAGAAAAGAGAGAACCCTACTGCACACCTGTGAATGCACAGTTGCCCCAGCTACCAGAGGATGGGACAGGCAAGGGACCTGACTCCTTCCCCTTTGGCACCTCCATTCCCAGTGCTTCCTGTGAGTTGGGAAGTATTGTTTTTCCACCTCCAACCTCTTTGGAAGTTTTAATTCTCATTTTCTTAAGAATGGTAATTGAGCCAGATAGGGATAAAGGGAAGTAAGGAAAAAAGATAAGTTGAAACCTAAATGTCTGAAGCCATCTCCCTTTCTTTAGCAATTTTGAAGGAATTGCTTAGAAAGACTGCAGTGAAATTTTAAAGCTCTATAGCTATTTATTGCAAAGGCAAAAGATTTTTAAATAGCTAAAAGGAGATGCTTGTATTACAAAACAGATTTCCTTTAGTTCTGCAAGGATGAGGAGGCTTAAATGTCTTGGACTCTGGTGAGAGGGGAGGAAAAGGAGCTTGTGACTATGATCCAGGCTGTTCTCAATTCTTCCCAAAGACAGGCGTGCATTGGAAGACCAAAAAGCTTCTACTTCAAACCCTAGAAAACTGGAAGGGGATGAAAACAGAGAGATAAGGCAGGACAGGGAAATCTAGCTGGGAGATAGAGAGCTGACTTAGTTTGGATCTAGAACGTTCCCTAAAAGCCCATATATTAAAAACTTGGTCCTCAGTTTGGTGCTATTAGGAACTGGTGTGACCTTAAAAAGTGCAGCCTGTTGGTAGGTCTTAGGTCATTGAGGCCTACAGCCGTAGCCCTGTGGCATCTGATCCCATCAGCTCTCGGAAGCTAAGCAGGGTCAGGCCTGGTTAGTACTTGGATGGGAGACTGCCTGGGAACACCAGGTGCGGTAGGCTTGGGAGACAGACCCGGCAACCCACTCCCAAAAATCAGTCCACCATTGAAAACCCTATGAACAGCAGAAAAGCACTGACAATAGAGTTTAGCCTGTTGTACATAGGGACCATATGAGTCAGATACCAACTTGTCAGCACCTAACAACAACAACAGGTCATTGAGGGTGTGCTCTCAAGAGTACAGTGGGAATCCAGCCCCTTCCTGTCTCTCTTTTCACTTCCCGGTAAGCAGCTTCCTGTGCTGCCTTGCCACAGGCCCAAAACAACAGGGCCAACCAATCATGACTGGAACCTCTGAAACTGACAGCCAAAACAAACCTATTCTGTCTGTAAGTTGGTTATCTCAGATATCTGTTGCAGTAATGGAAAGCTGACTAGCACGGAAGCTTACATGTGTATGTACTAATTTGATCCCTGAGTAAGCAACTGGCTGCTTCGTATCTGAATTTTGCTTCTTTCACAAACAAACAAAAACAAAAACTTGGTCTGATGGGAGTTATTTCATAAAAGGAAAGAAAAAGTGGAGAAAGCAGGAACCACTTCCTTCCCCTTGATCTCTGTAGTCAGGCAGAGGAGATGGGGCTCCTCAATGAGCATCTGTGTCACCCTCTTGGTGACCCTCACAGTGCCAGCTGGCTGTTTGCCCTGCCCGTGCATAACGAGCTGGAGTGACTTCACAAGTCACTCTACCAGAAAGTAAAGTCATCTTACCTTACCATAATATAAAGGAAGCCTTTTCACTCTGAGTGTGACAGTCCCAGGAATGCCCTTTGTCAGTCCTCTCAGGTCACAATGTATCATCAGATTGTCCAAAGATAGCCTGAGGAATAAATTTGGCTACTCAGTTGCCAAGAAAGCAGAGAATACCAGAAATTTGTCTATCTATATTTTATGGACTATGCAAAGGCATTTGACTTTGTGGATGATAACAAATTATGGATGATACTGTGAAGAATGGGAATATCAGAGAACCTAATTGTACATGGACCAAGAGGCAGTTATTCAAACACAATAAGGATACACTGCTTGGCTTAAAGGCAAGAAAGGTGTGTGTCAGGGCTGTGTCCTTTCACTATACCTCTTTAATTTCTGTGCTGAGTAAATAATCTGAGAAGCTGGACTTTATGAAGAGAACAAGGCATCATGATTGGAGAAAGACTCATTAACAATCTCCGTTATGCAGATGACACAACTCTGCTTGCTGAAAGTGAAGAGGATTTGAAACATTCACTGATGAAGATCAAAGCACACACATTTCAGTATGGATTGTGCATCACTCAACATCAACAAAACAAAAATCCTTACAAAAGGGTCAGTAGGCAACTACATGATACATGGAGAAAAGATTGAAGTTGTCCAAGATTTTGCTTTACTTGGTTCTACAGTCAACACCCCTGGAAACAGCAGTGAAGAAATCAAAAGACACATTGCATTGGGAAAAGCTGTTGCAAAAGACCTCTTTAAAGTATTGAAAATAAAAACATCACATTGAAGACGAAGGTATGCTTGACTCATGCCATGGTATTTTCAGTTCCATCATATGGTTGTGAAAGCTGGACATTGAATAAGGGAGACAGGAGAAGAATTGATGCTTTTGATTTATGGTGCTGGAGATGAGCATTGAATATACCATGGACTGCCAAATGAACCAACAGATCTGTCCTAGAGGAAGGGCAACCGGAGTTCTTCTTGGAAGTAAGGACAGCTAGTCTGCATCTTATATATTTTGGACATGTTGTCAGGAGGGACTAATCCCTGGAGAAGGACATCATGTTTGGGAGAGTGGCAGGTCAATGAAGAAAAGTAACACCTTCAACTACATGGATTGACACAGTGTCTGCAACAATGGGCTTAAACATAAATGAGATCATGTACCTGGCACAGAATTGGGGAATGTTTCATTCTGTTGTACATAGGGTTGCTATGAGTCAGACCTGACTCGATGGCACCTAACAACAACTCAGTGAATTATGACCTAAAGAACGTCTAAACTTCAGTTTATTTGTAAGGTTAACAAAAGAAAAAACTAACACACACACACACACACACACACACACACACTTCTTAAACTGTGAAAATCTTTCATTTTATCAGACTTGCAATTCCTGTGATACCTACAGTCCTGTGGCCTGGTTAACAGAGAGAAGTAATTCAAATAGAGATTTTTTTGTATATGGCTTTTTCATTGTTAATATTTTAAGAGGTTGATAAGTCATTGAAAATCATTTTTGTTATTAGCCAAATCATAATATGGTTTCTAATATTTCTTGGTTCTATTAATACTATGCCCTGTGTTGGTAATGCATAAAAACTAGCAACTCAAAGTGTGTACTTAAAGCTTTTCTAGCTCCCTCAGGGCAGAATTTGGTTTTCCTACAGTGCTTTGTTCACACCTCTGTCTGCTTGTTGTGTTTGAGGGCCACTTGGGAAAGGCCTGTTCTCTCCCCTGGTCTGAGAGCTTCTCCAGAGCAAAGTCCCTCTTACTTCTGAATTTCAACCACTTAGCCCAATTCCACATGTGGGATAGGTTCAGCATCATTTTGGTAGAACTCCTTTGAATTTGTGGGTTTCAGCAATTTATAGTCCAAAAGTCCCCATTCATAGATCCTTTATTTAAAAAGGGGGAGGGGATATCCACATGAGAAAAGACAAATGGCTTCTGTGTGGGGACAAGTTAAAAGTTGCAGCCACTTATAGGGACATTTTAGGAGGGATATGTTAAAGGAATATCCATCTATAAGCCCTAATTCCATTTTCCTTTAGAAAGCACAAGAGAAAAAGCAAAAGGATAGTCTTGGCAATCAAAATCTAGAACTGAGAAAATTAAATTTTGTGTTTAATAGAAAAAAATGGATGACTTCACATGACAAAAATTTGAAAACAGAAAATTCCTGTCTCAATAATATGTAACTTTTAATCAGCTCCTATGAGTATCAAAACAAGTGCTAAGGGGAAGTAAACCCCAGGAAATAATTTTTCTTCTAAACCTCTGAATATAAACATCCTGCTGACAGCCTGAGATTGTTAGTTAGCAATTCCAGTATTTTCACAGCAATTATCACCTCCATGATAACGCAATGCCTATATAGAACCACACAGACACTGAGCAGGTTTTAAATACAAGTACTTGGGTTTGTTCTTGTCAACAATTTATCATACTTTGTTAGTTTTCATATCCAGTTTAAGACCTCCTGGTCTTCAAGTTTTGTGTTCTCATATCATGGGTCATTTCGCTATTAGTTATAAATAATATAGTAAAAGGTACTGATCAGCAGCCTGCACAACTTAGTGAGATCCTGTCTTAAAATAAAAAGGGGCAGGTGGGGGAGCTGAGGGTGCATCTCAGTTGTGGAGCACTTGCATAGCATGAGCAAGGCCTTGAATTCAACTCCCAGTACCAAAAAAAAAAAAAAAAAAGTACCAAACAGAAATGTTACCCTTAGATTTATAACCCAGCTTTATAACTCATTCATTGCTTGAGCTTAGTAAGTTAATTTCACTAAGTCTCAGTTTCCTTTTGTATAGAACAGGAATAAAATACCTTCCTCCGGGTATTTTTGCAAAGATGCAATGAGATAATATATGGAATGTACATAGCACAGAACTTGGCACATTGTTCTCAGTTTCCATCTGTCCGTGATGATTCATTGCAATTCATTTTTACATACCAATACAGTAATAGTATCCACTGTTAAGTACTATGGTAGTTCTCTTTCTTTCTGCTTCACCTGCCCTAATCCATCCCCCACCTCTACTTCCACACACCCCATAGTTTTTCATTTTCCTCTTTAGGGTTACAGGTGCAGAGTCCTCTGATCAGGTGCATTGCCTATGATTTATAATCTCTAAGGCACAGGAAGTATGTCAAGCCAGTGTTCATAGAGGCATTAGATAGCCACATGTTTTACTCATAAGCCAAGGTCCTCTTTTTCTTTTTTCTTTTTCCTTTCTTTCTCTCTTTCTTTTTCATTATTTTTTTTCTTTTTCTTCAGTACTGAGAAGTTGAACCCAGGGCTTCACACATGCTAAGCAGGTGCTCTACCACTGTGCCACACCCTCATCCCCTTCTATTTTTTATTTTGAGACAGGATCTCTCTATGTTGCACAGGCTGCTTCTGGTCTCAAACTTGTGATCCTCCTGTCTCAACCTCCCAAGTCGTTGGGATTATATGTGTCCACAGCTGTGCCCAGCTAAGCCAAGCTTTTCACAGAGAACCCTTTAGTGAAGATAGCCCAAAGAAGAGCTTTTAAAGCAAAGCAAAACAAAATTTTTAAAAACTTAACCCTGCCATCAGTGAGAAATTTGACCAAATGAAGCCCACCGTAAACAGTTATCAGTCATGAGGAATTGAAAAGTAAACTCAGAGGAACTCTAGGGAAATCTAGAATCCTCACTGTTGTCCTCTTTTGAACACTGGCCCTTTGTGTTGAGGTTCCTAGTAGATGCCACGGGCATTGTGTGCCCTGCAATTACTCAGACATTATTTGTCTCTTGACACCCACTGGCAGGCACAGGGTCCCTGTAATCCATGTTCACTCCTACTTATCTGTCTGACACCATGTGTGAGGAAAGAGATGGCATTTTCCAGCGCTGAGGGCTTGCCAAGCTGGACTTCTCCCTGGAAACATTTCAAGTTGCGATTGCCTCGCTGAAAAGGAAATGTTAACCTCTTCGGAAAGAGTCCTTGAATATCAGGCAGAAAGCAACAGCAGATGTGGACAGAGATGTTCTTGTCAAGGAGACTTTGTGAGGGGATCTCTTCTGCCTCACTTTCCTCTGACTTTTCCACATTACAATTTTCACAAGACTCATGATAGCATATACAAGCTAGAGGGTCCCAGAGTGACTTCCTCTGTGTCCAGGCATCTTCAGACAAGAGCATGCACCAGAGCTGAGCAACAGACCTGATGGGCCTGAACTCAAGTCCGGATTTCGAGATTTCTCAACACTGGTTCGTGCTCTAAGGTAGAGGCCCCCAGGCTGTGGCTGAAGAATGGTATCAGTGTGAATGACAGATGAGCAAGCAAAGTGGCGTCTGTATTTACGTAATAAATGAATGCTTAAATCATCCTGAACCCCTCGTCCCATCTGTGGAAAAATTGTCTTCCATGAAACCAGTCCCTGGTGCCAAAAAGGTACGGGACTGCCACTCTAGGGAAAGGTTGAACAGCCCTGCACAGTGACTGCTGTGTGTGCTGTTTCCTGAATACAGTTTTACAGATTCCTGGTGGTAAGGGTAGGAGGTGGTTTAGGGAGAACCTAAAGTTATTAGCCCTGTTGGTAGGTAATTAATACTGCAAATAGGTTGTACTTCCAGCAGTTTTTCAAGGGGAAGCTGGAGTAGGGTAGTTGCTGAGAGATCCTGGGACACGTATATTTCCACACCTGGCCAGAGTAAGCACCACTGGTGGGGAGTTCATAGCGCCAGAGCTGTGGAACAAACCATTTTAGAGCTGTAGAAAGAGCTGGGATAGACGCAAGAACCAGACAACTGCTAGACTCTCCTCTTCTCCAGGAAACAAAAGTATTTCTTAACCCTGCTAAGAGCCAGGACCGATTTCATTTTTGGGGGCTTTGGAGTGCCCAGAAGTGGTTGGAGTGAGCAAAAATAAGAGAATGGGAAGAATAAATTAGGTAGTAAATCTATAAGTCACAGGTCCTCTGCAGCATTCAGAGCTAGAGCCCCAAGTGACCACCAGAAAAAAATCTCTGAAGTGATTGTGAGGAAGTCTGCCACTCAAGGATTAGTTGTTAATAATTTACTCTCTGGAGTACTATATTATTTTGCTCTTTAAAGTACCTTTAACCATCTCTAAACATTGGTGAAGTCAGGTGTTATAGTCATAAAGGCCGGTGTCCCATATTCAGATCAGAGATTGAATGATACAGTGAAACTGTCCACTGGGTATCTGTTTCCCCTGCCTTACATCTGCTTCCCTTGCCTTCCCCCTCGAGCCCCTCTAAATTCTGTCCATTGTACCTACCATACACATTGATTCTGTTCCCTCGTGTAAAATCTTTTGTTAGCTCCTGTGGACTTAAGAATAAAGTGTGCCCTCCTATCTCTCTGTCCCTCCAGTCTTATCTCCACCACCCCATAACAATATTCCAGCCATTTTCAGTCACTTGTATTTCCCTCAGCTTTGCCATGCCCTCTTATGCTTGTGACTGCACTTGGTCTGCCCCCACAGTGCACTCCCCAGCTTAAAGATTCACCTTTCTGAGGAATCATTCCTGCCTGCTCTTTCCTGCTGCAGCCAGCTACCCCTCTTCTGGACTCTAGACATGCCATGTGTAATGGGGCCTCCTGTCTCCCTCACCCAAGACTGCATCTTATTATCTCTGTGCTCCAGATTCCTAATACATACAAGGTGCTTACTAAGTATTTGCTGGGCAGACTAATGAATAAGTGATCAATTGTTTGAGTGGGTGAGCAAATGTGATATATTATGAAAGTTGCATGTGACTATCTCTGACCACTTATGGGCTGAGACTGGTTGCAACATTTTTTTTTCAGTGATAACAAATGTCATGGGGTCCTTAAATTTTACTCTTTATATTTTTGTAGAAATTAGCACTGTGTACCTTTTTGAATATATGAATTTACTTTTGTTGCCTTTAAAAAAAAAAGGAAATAATACATAGCAGGTATTTGGTGACACATAGCAGCCTAGCACTATCCATATATCTGTGTGGTACCTTTATCTATCTGTTGTCACATGCAAGTATGGATAGATCAACAGTAAAGATTTTAGTAATGCCACAGAGGAGGCTCTGTCTGCATTCTTCCTGCTTTCTGTCACCTGAAGTATGATTACAACACTTCTCCCATGGATTCAACATACTCTCCTGCTGCACGGAGTCTTTTCTTCGTAATGTCATCAGTTGTAGTGGGATACTGATCACCTTTCATCAGCTACCTTGAGAAGCCTGAGCCGATCTGAATCTTCTTTGCATTCATTGGATAAACATGCCCCATGTGGCTGTATGAAAACTATTAAGTTTATTGAGTGGTCATTAGTCATGTAGTGACTATGTCTTGTTGTCTCTCTTTCTCCTCCTCACCTGCCTTCACTCCAGTGTCCAGCTCAGCCTCAGTACACACACCTTTGCTGACGAGTTCCTTTACTGAATTACAAGGGATCTGCCATCCAAGGGTCTCCCTACATGGGTTTCTTTCCATCACATCCCCCTAATGCACTACCCTGGGCTGTGAAAGGTTGCTGCCTTGAGAGACTCACTCTCTGGAGGGAGCCTCGAGATGAGAGGACAAGGCCAGGCATAGGTGTCTCCTTCAAAGCATTGCGGTCTGCTAATTTCATATCTGTGTCGGGAGAGGAAAGTATTTTCTAATAAGATGTCCTTGTCTTTCAGCTTACATTTTACTATGGCACGGCAGATGATTGGTGTCCAATAAAGTACTATGAAGACATCAGGAAAGATTTTCCAGAAGGAGATATTCGACTCTGTGAGAAAAAAATACCTCACGCTTTTATCTTCTCTTTTAACCAGGAAATGGCTGGTGTGGTTGCTGACTGGATAAAGGATAATCTGTCCAAAATGTAAATACTGACATGGGAACAAGCACCTACAATCAGTACATGGAGGCAGTAGGTGTACTTTGCTTACTAGGTGAATGTCTCATTTTGATGCTTGATGTTAGAAAAGAAAACAGGGAGAACCTCTTAGCCTGCAAACTACCAGCTCCAGCTCCCCATTCTATAGGCTAAAGTGAACACAATTGGCAAATCACTCCATAGGGTGGCAACACATTTTCCCAGACTCAGGGAACACAGTGATCTAAACAAGGACTCCTCTTTGCACAAGATGCTCAGTGGCACCATACAGTGTATTTTGGTCAGCAGGATCCATGCAGACAAAATAAAATCTGAAGTTAGGTGATATTAGTTGAGTTACCTTATCAGATAGCCTCTCCACAAGGAAATGATGAAGTCCTTACTTACTAGAAAATATGAAAGAGATCAGTGAGTATGAAGCTTATATCAGATAACTGAAGAATATGAGACCATGACAAGGTCACACTCCTGTTCCAGTAGCAAGAAGTGCTACCCAGTGTATATTGGCAGTATTGGGTTTCCTTTAAGAACAGAAGATGAAACTCAGCCTAGACTAACTTGTTACAGGTCTTCACTGGGATCAGCAATATGACTGTGATCTACCAGTGTTAGACCAAGAATCGAGTTCCATGAGCAGACATCATTCTGGTCAGCTAATCAGACAGAGAGTTATTGAAGGATCCCAACTCTGCCTTCCTTCATGGAGCAGCCAGCAGGCTGTGTGCTGAGCCGTTATCTGCCAGGTCCCTGCAGGCTCCCAGGGGAGGAAGCCCTGGGATGTCCGAATCTGATTTGTGGAGGCCAACATGCAGTTGCTCTTTCTGTGATCCTTGCAATAAAACTCTACTGAAGGCCAGTATCAAACCAAGTATTCTGCTAGCCATTAATGATAATAATATTCTTAGCTTCTTAATGATTCTTTTCTTTTTTGAAATCTCCTAGTATTTTTCAAAAAGTGTTTTAAATTGCTGAGTGGAGCATTAACTTAAATTCTCCATTTGCATTAACTTCATTTGTTAGAAAGAAATTGTTTTACTGATGAACCAAAGTTGACCTGTTAAATTATGTGAATTTGACTTCTCTGGACACATGGAGGTCTGGTAGAGAAGATGCGTGTTCCTAGCTAGGGGAGGGCTAACAGTGTTTCTGCCTTCCCTGAACTGGCTCAATCCTGAGACCTTAGGGGTGAATAAACCCCACTGACTGCAGTGACAGTTGATGATCTACTAGAAACATTCCACTTGCTCCTGGAGGAAGGCCCTCATGGTGTTGTTATTGTTCCTTAAGAACAGCGAGATGCTGTCCCTACTCAAAATCTAAAGCCCCCTGATGAAAGATTCAGCTGCCAGCCAGTGATGAGTGTTGAATGAGTTCTTGTCCTTTGGCATGGCTTCTGCATCAGCTCAAATGCCTTCTCCAAGGGGAGAAGCCAACTTCAAATCAAGGAGTGCTGCTAGTCCCAGGAGAGAAGCCATTAAATACCCAGCCAGAGGCACAGTGCTGCACCCCGGGCCTTGCTGGCCTCTGCATGGGGAGGCCTTCTAGAAAGCTGACACTGGACGCCAGACTCACATTGAGTGCCTTCATTCAGGAGAGCCTTGAAGCAATGCATATAAATAAGTACTGGTAAATCAGACCAACTGGAGTGAAGAGTAATATCCATAGCTTTTCTTTTAGAAGTTATTTTGTAACACTACTCTGTATTTCCAAAGTCTATTTGTATGAAGTTGTATCTTTTGTTTTGTGGAACTTAAAAAAGGTAATGGCTCATAATTCCTGTTCCTCATCTAAACACCAAATGAATTTCAAAATAAATGTTTTGCTACCAGTTATGACTGTGTCTGACCTGATCTCTGTGTGTTGGGGGAGAGAAGACGCAATGTGAGTGCTTCACCTGAGTTAGACCCAGCTACCAAAGGGAAAAACCACTTTCTCCTTGCTGCTTTTAAAGAGAGAAGAATCAGATTTCAGGAGACTGGAGTTCATTTTCTCTCATTAGGAATTCCATGTAAGACAAAAATTGATAAACAGTGGATGAGCTTCATTTTCCAGAAGCAGTTTTGCCTGTATGTTCCAGTCAAGCACACAGATGGTCTTTACCAATGACTTACCATCTTGTAGAGCTCTCTGATGCCAAGTAAAAAGCATCTGTTGGAGCCTTGATTTATGCCCACAATGATTCCTAGTCTGCTCTGGGCTACAAGGGAAGCTTGGCTCGAGAGGCAGCCCCCAGCAGCTTGCATGGCCTCATGTCCAGGGCTGCAGGGGTCCTCTGTACATCTGCTTCTCCATTCAACCCTCAGGGAGCCATTTTATCAAAACAAAAACAGGTGTTGGGATACAGTCCTAATCCACGCACTTGGGAGGCTGAGGCAGGAGAATTGAGAGTTTGAGACCAACCCAGACTACATAGGAAAACCTTGTCTCAACACCAACTCCTTCTTCTCTTCCACCCCCTCCTCCTCCTCTTCATCATCATCATCATCATCATCATCCCCAATAAAAGGAAACTAAAGAAACATGACAGCCTAACACAACTCCTGAGTCTGGATTGGATGTTTTTGTTATAAATTATTCGGACAATTTGCACAACTTGAACAGCATCTAAAAATTATCCAGGAGTAAGATACCAATGTTAATTTGCTGACTTCAGTGGTTGTATTGTGGAGAAGTTGAAGACTGTGGTGTACGGAGGACATTTGTATTGAGGACACACAATGTAGTATCTGGGAGCTATGAAGTATCCTATCAGTTTTCTCTCAAATGGTTCAGGGGAAAATAATGTTCTCTCTGAACTTGCTTATTTTCTGGAATTCTGAGATAGTTTTAGAACTTATAAAAAATAATTATTTAAAACAAAGAGACAAAATCCCTACTCTCTCTTGCATGTCTCTCATTTCTTTTCCAGAAAGTAAATTTCTTCTAAAAAGTAAATGGAGACCTGGGTTCAAATCCCAGATCTGTCATTCATTAAGTGAAGTTGGGATAATATCAGTAGTTACTTCACGGTTTTGGTTAGGAGGAGGACTTTTATGTTGTTTTTGTTTGTTTGTTTGTTTGTTTTGTTTTGTTTTGGAACGGAGCAAAAGTGAGGTCATACATATAGCATTTAGCATCTTGCCAGGCTCATGGCCAGTGCTCTGTAGAATGGTACCTAAAGGGAAGGGATGGCGGAGTTGTTTTTCCTTTAGTCTCTCTCCAGCCCAGTGGAAGACGCCATGCCAGCTCAGTCACCCAGACCGTAACTTACTTGCTTGTAGTCATGGGCACAAGCGATGCTTGCTCTCCTGGCTCAGCTGTCTGGCCTCAGACTACTCAGCCTCCCTGCACACAGCCCGGGATGTTCTTACAGTTGTTAGGTGCCATCGAGTCGGTCTCCGACTCATAGTGACCCTCATAGGGTTTTCTATGGCTGATTATTTCGGCATTGCCTTGGGAGTGGATTGCCAGGTCCTCCCATTTTTTGCGGTGCTGGGAATTGAACTCGGGACCTCAGAGGCTGCAGCGCAGCACTCTACCAACTGAGCTAAATCCCAGCCCTGCTCTTATAGGTGGCCTGGAAAAGATGCAGTAAGAGAGCATTTCTTAGAGCGTGTGAGATGTCTCTGTTCCTGACTGTTTCCTCCTCAGGGTAGAAGGACACACTTGGGCTGCTCCTTCTCCTGGGTGTGGGGCTTAGGGAGACATCAGAGGCTGGTACTGAGTGTGCTCTGTGAACAGTACATGTCCGAGTCCTTGAGCAAGGTCCCCCAAAGGACGAGTGAGAACAGAAAAGCTTTTATGAGTGTCCTCATTGCTTTCCAAGGGGCTGCGTCTCCCTCCTGGGCCCCATACGGATGTAGGTGAGTAATGACGTTGGTCCAGGTGGGAAATGGCTGTGGGATATGATCCGGCCTCTCCCACCAGGCTGAAGGCAACTCCAGACAAGACTGGTGTCAGAGAATGTCCAGGCGACACCCTCAGAGCATGGGCAGGGCTGGAGAGAGCCCTGGGCTGCCACAATTCTACAACGAGAAAGCTCCTGGAGTGGGGGTGGGGCTGCCTAGTCCTAGGAGGACACGGATGGGTTTGGCACAGAGGAGAGTGAGTCTGGGAAGGGAATCCCCTGTGCTGTCAGTGTCTCATGCAAACCCCAATCCTAGGAGGCTCTGACTGTGCCAATTTTCCAGATTACCACTGACATGCTGAAGCCTTGTTCAGGATATCACAGCTAGAGGCTGGCAGAGCTAGGATTCTACTCCAGGCCTCTACTCCAGAGCAGGGGCCTGATCCTCTTCTTTCCTCTGCCTCCTGCTGCCTCCTGGAGGCCACAACAGGCAAACCTAGCAAAGGGGGAAGAATGGGAACAGGAGTCACCAAAGGGCAAGCGAGGGGCCCATTGGCAGAGGAAGTGAAGAGTAGACGGCTGGCAACAACTGGGTCATTTTAAAAGAATGAAAGTTGTAACCAGGCAGCTGTCAGGAACCATAAATGCATCAGGCCTCAGGTTGAGAGGAGGAAAGTTCACGTGCTGGGAGTCCACTGAGGCTGCAGTCAGAGGCTGGGCACCTCTGCCATGCTTCCCTGCCCACCTGGTGTTCCATGTAAGACATATAACCTCACCAGCTCTCTGCACCTGTGCTGTGCTGTTAAACCTTGGAAATCGGCGTTCTCGCTTCAATCGTGGAAACTTGCTCTTTTACCCCTGAAGCATTCCCTCGAAGAGCTATGCACAGCTGGGCCAGTTCGATTCAAGGACATCAACTCTGCTTCCTGGCACCAGGGAACTACAAGAAAGCAAGGCCACAACACCTCGTGGCCCATTCATCTCATCTAGTATGGCTGCAACTGTTACTTCCATTCTTCTGTGACTAGAAAACCCCTGGGGTTTAAGTATTATAAACTACCAAATACACGGCTTATTATTTGTTGAACACTAACCCACACAGCACCCCAAATGGGAATTCTAACAATACATAACACAGTGCTCGGGGAGAGGAGAGCAGTCTCATTTTGTGTTGGATTCCTCAAACGTTCTAGCAATGGGGCCTGTGCTGACCTTCTCACCTTGGAAAAGGTTTCCTTGCTGGGTAAGTCTATGGGAAAATTCCTCTTCCCTGGGAGGGAAATATGACCCCGTGACTGGGCGTCCTTTAGAACCAGGGGATGTGGGTGCACCTGCAAGGCCTCCTCCCTCACAGAGGGCCTAGAATCCTGCCTCTGCAAATCCACCCTGCTCAGGCTCTGCAGAACATCTGGGCTTCCTCCTATTGGCCACTGCTGCAGCGCTGCACACCTGCATGTGATTAGGACTCAGCAGACACCCACAGCCCGTGGTTGATCTCTGAGCGCTGGTGACATCCCTGTGGGCCAGTTTCTTCCCAGACCACTGTTCCTTCTGAGCGGATGAGAACAGGTTCCAAGGTCACAGGCGCTCCATGCACGTGTAACCACACCAGGCTCCACGCAGCAGCTGGCACCTTTGCCTTGGTCTGCTGGGCAATGAGCAGCATCAGGGGTGGATGAGGGCATAGCAAGGGCCAAGGAGGGAACACAGAAGTCAATCGTAGCCTCCTCTTAACATCAGTCACTCCGGGGCCTTTTAGACTTGCTCTCATCCATGGTTGGGAAGTTGGACACAATTCTAAATGACACCCCAACTTTGCTTCCTCTCTGTAACTTCCCCCTCTGCTGAATGTGTAAGCCTCTGCACAGAGTGCGGGAAGAGGCCACAGAGGAGACCAAAAAGCAAGACAATGAACAATGCACCCAGGATTGCTATAAGCGAAGCATGGCCAGGCCTCGTGCTCCTCCATGGCAGGGTCACAGAGCTTGCACACTTACTGTACCTGCCGAGTGAGACAGTTAAAAGGGGAAGACGATTTTTCTTCCAATAAAAAAAAAGTTCTTCATTTAGTAATAATGAAGTTGAAGAGCAGAAAGCAGGTTTCTTGATCTGGCTTTCTCAGGAGACACAAAATCACATGGCCGCAGGGACTTGCTTTGGAACATTCTCTGGGAGCACTGGCTTCAAAGTGGACACATGCTGCCATCACTGGCGAAAAGGCTGTCACATGGATAGGCTCCATATCCCCAGAAAAGGAATCCTGGTAGCAAGTCCCTAATGCAACCAAGTGCCTGTCAGCCTCCCACAATTGCAGCTCTGTCACTAAACCTCTCCCTGAAACATTTCAGGATCAAAGGAAACAGCCTTCTCTGTCACCTGTAGGGAAAAAGGTGTGAGAGCCACAACAGCCAGGAACACTGTGGTGAGTCCTACCCAGCCCCATCTAGGAGAGACACCGAAGCATCCAGGGTGGTGTCACTAAGCAGAGGATCGTTGTCCTTGCCTCGAAGAGGACCAAGCAAAAGTAGCCCATCAAACTTGCTGTAAGACTTCACTGGTTTCTCTGAAATATGTCATTGATCATGTAAGGGAAGCTGCTCCAGTGGGCCTTTTTGCCTTGGACTTCAGCCGCAGAGCTGTGCAGACTCCAGAGGGGAGGGCTGGGCTCATGCCTGCTGGAGTGAGCTAGGTCTGTGGCAGTCTGAAGTGTGTGAAAACCAAAAGCCTTTCCATTCCACCTCGGTTTGGGATGAACACTCGTTCTACAAGCTACCCATATAATATTCATTTCCCAGAGACAGAATGTTCTCCAATGCATTTTGGCCTCTTCTCCCCTGAGCTCAAGCTTGGTCTTTGACCTTCCTGTGCCGTATGGGGCTCCACACAGTGTCCCACGCAGTTGCACAGCCATCATGAGAACCCAGCATGCAGTGCCTCATGCCTGAGACCCCCAACCTCCAAATGCACATCTGAGACGCTGGTTTCAAGCAGCGGTGGTCATCACAAAGACTAGCAGTCCCGAGACTCCGGTGCAGCTATCCTTGCTTTGATGCCATCATTCCTGCTACCTACATGTTAGTTAGGCTGCTGTTCTCCACTGTGCAGAAAGACTAGACTAAAAGGGTAGGACTGGGGTTCAACTCAATTGGTAGAGTGCTTGCTCTGCACCCTGAGGACCCGGGTTCGATCCCCACCACCACAAAAAGGGGAGAAGGATGTGGCAGTCCACTCCCAAAACAATCCAGAAACCATCAGCCGTTGAAAAACCCTGTGATGGTTGCAATGAGTCAGACCCAACTCAGTAACACCTAACAACAACAAAAGAAGGGCTGAATGACAGAAGCCAAAGCCTTGTTCTTTAAACAACAGTCATGAGCACTCTTAGGAATAAAACATTTAATCAACTTATCTGTACAAAATATTAAAATGGTTAATGACAAGTATATAAGAATGTTTAACAAATATATCCTGCTATGTAATAGTCAAGAAAAATAGTTTGCTGTTTTACAGGTCATTTACATTTCAATATGTACAATCTTTTTAAATGTGAGAAGACACATACACGTGGATTTATACCTGCCGTTGAAAGGTTTCCTGCTAGCTGGCCGGGCACCGTGTCAGAGAGTGCTGTCCAAGTGGCCAGGCTGGGCAGCAGGGAGACTGTCAATCCACAGTCTACAAGCCTTAGAATTCTGTTCAGCCAAAATCAGAGATGCAAGATGCCAACAAGGAGATTTCAGTCTGTCTCAAATGAATTTTTCAAACCTCTCCCATCCCCCAACCCCATCCCCTTATTCCCCAGCCACACTGAGGAATCAGTGGGTGTCGCTGCAAAATGAAAGAGATTTCCACGAAAAATAATTAATTTTGCCTTTAGCGGCTGAGGGAATGGCATGTAATTGAGCCTTGCTGGCATTACCATCACTTTGAGTTTTGCCATTTCCTTAAAATCACAGCATTAGGATCAGATTAAGTTTGGTTTTGAAGCTGCAGGCCACTCGCCACGTGCTGCATTCCGCTGCCCACCCGTGGCCTGTTTAAACAGCAACACTTTATAAGCAGGTGCAGGAGTTCAGCAGCCACTTCCACAGTGAAAGGATCTGCTTCTTTATTTATGTACAAAATGAAACCGTACAATTCCCAAACTTTGCAGAGCCCCCTCCTGTCATCTGCTGAAAGGGCAAGTTTCAGACAGCATGCTAATCCTTGTAAAAACTGCATTAACTTTTCATTTGGGGTGAAAAACTTCCAGCTTAAAGACCTAACGTGACCCAATTAAGATTCTTTGTCAAAGAAAACATAAAAGCTGTTTGCACTATGGTATGAAGTGAACTACAAAAATAAAATTACACTAAGGGTGCTCATGTTTAATCTGTGATTTATCCAAAGTAGAGAATGCCAGAGAAATTCTCCTCCTGAGAGTGTCTGTTCCTGCCTTGGAACGCTCGTCCGTTTCCCCATCAGGAAACACATTTCATCCTGGCCTAGCTTTCTCACCGAACCGGATCATCGTTTTCTCCACAGAATGCTGAATGGCTGACTTTCTCTAACAGGCTCTGACTCAGAAATGTAAATAGCAAGGAAGTACGCCTGCTTGTGGGGCCCCTTTCTCAAGCCAGCCTTCTCCCCCAAGCCATGGGGGAACCCAGGACACATGCACTGGTAGCAAAGGAAAGGCCATCGACACACTGTCACCGCTTTTCAGATTTGTCCCTGTGAGAAACCGAAGTAGGGCTGCCCATAGCTCGCATGTGTGGTCTAAGAGGATCCAGGTCCCAAGAGGGCCTAGGGTGCTGTCAAAGCAGGGGCAGGGTTATGTGCAGTGGCACTGAACCAGCAGCTCACCTGGCTAGGGCTGCTCTGCCCATCCGGCAGCCCAGGGAGTGTCCTCAAGGGACTTTAGCCTGCCTGCTTCTCACCAGCTTGTGTTTACTTCTAAACCAGCAGGCCTTTTACCAAGAAGCCTTACCAGAAGCCTTGTTTTGGTCCGCCATGAGCACAGCCCCAGAAGGGTCAGCTGTGGTTCTACATTCTGGCAGCCCTGGAGGCAGAACAAAGCATCTCTCCCCATCTCTAGACACAGGGCCAGGGTGTGGTGGTTGCCACGGCCAGTCAGATGGAGCAGTGCAGACATGACTACAAGGAAGACAGCTACTGGCCCACCTGCCTGGCCACATCTCTGACCACCATTGCACTAGACTCCTGCTTGCGAAGAACTCAAAGGTGGTAAAACAACACAAAAGCAAAGCAGCTAGCCTCGTCGCAAAGGTCCCTACCACCTCTCCTGCAGGGGCCGGAGTTCAACTGTCAGTTTTTCCTTACTTTAGTTCTAGACAGTGCATTTCAGCATCCCTTGAAAAGGGATAAGAAGTTTCTGCACTCTGAGTTCTCTCAGGCAGACCTCTCTGAATTTTCTGATCTGGCAGAAGGAAGATTACCTGACAAGAGCAAACTGTGCTTCTCCTGTCACCTTCACACCAAGCCATCCTGCCAACAAACACCTGCCCGCACAGAAACAACTCGAAATTCCTATGGATGCTGCAGCCCTCTTGCCATCAAAGGGGATGCATGTGAGAGAAACCAGCCCTGTCTGTGTCATACAGATGCACAGACGCAGGAGGCCTGCAAGGTCAGCAAGAGCAGGAGGAATGGACTGTCCCCTACTAGCCATGCTGCTCTGAGGGTGTATTTGATCTCTTTCAGCAATGGCAACAGAGCCTTGAAACACACACTGATATGTCGGTGACCTCACGCTTCTCAACCCCTGTCCTGACCTGCGCTGCCGTAATTGCTGCCACAGCCATGAAACAGCAATCCCAACTCTTGCCTGGCTGAAGGCCTGATGCCCAGCTCCCATGGTGTGGGTGGGGCCAGAGGGAGCCAAGCTCAGGTGAAGCTGGGTGCGTGCACACCACAAGCAGAGAACACCCCTGAATGATGCCCACGGTCAGCCCTGCTCACTTACCAGTCCAACTTCTGGCCTCTTCCTGTGCAGGTGACTTGTCAGGCTGGGCTGGCGGCCCGCCCAAGAACAGGCTTCCCTCACCTGGCTTACCTGTTCTCGTAGTTCTGAACTCTGGTACAGATTAAAGACCAAACCAGCAACCAAAAGAGGAAGAAAGCTCAGCCCCAGCCTAAATGGTCAGGAGGCTCCAGGTGCAAAGGGCAGAGCTGCCTGAAAATTTCAAAATGAACATCTTTTGATTCCTCCCTTGTAGAGCTTCTGAATATTAAACTCCACCGTTTTCTAGGTCATAAAAAGGACATAGAAGAGAAGGTCTTCTGATGCTTGCCCCCGGGTCACTTCCCTTGGCAAGCTGGAGCCAGAGCTCAGACCCACAGGTGGCATGGCTAAGGTGCTGGCAGGAGAGCAGCCCACTCAGGGACAGGCGCACTTACCTTGCCCAGGGCCTCTGGGACAGTGGCAGGCACAGGGTACAGCCTTGCCTTTCTTTCCTCTGCTGCCCTCACAGGGGACCCGCAGTGGGTCGGAGCCTCTTCCCAGCACTCAATCACCCAACAATCTCAGCCTGAACGTGGCTCTACCCGCCCCACATTAGCATGGATGCAATTCGAGCCAGTCAGCAGTGGCCCCTCAACCAGAAGACACAGGACAGCTCTTGTCTGGGGGACCAAGCCCCTCCCTCCCCTTAGATCTTGGCCACTTCTGCACCTGCCTCACCCCAGGTAGAAATAGAAGCAACATCCATACATCCATGAAGCAGCAACAGAGGCTGGGAATCAAAGCAGAGGAACACACACACACACACACACACACACACAGGGCTCTGAAACTTACAAGATGCGGCTGTGACCCAGGTTAGAAGGGAGCCTTTTCCAGAAGCAGCCTTGCCTGCTCTGCCGTGGAACTGTCTGAATGGGTCTTCCGGGCAGTAGATGTGGAGGCCCTTGGGCCTGGAGGGGAGGTGCCCCGGCCCCAGGGGTAAGGCCGGGGCCCTCATTTGAAGATGCAGAAGCTGAAACTCCAGCAGGCAGATCACTACCCATGACCGACTCGCCTCAGGCCTCTCTCAGATGTCCTGTGGAGCCCTGGTGTCCAAGTGGCCCCGCTGTGGTAGGAGTTGGCTCCTGGGTGCACAGAAGCCTACTGTGGGCCCTGATTCTAGGCCACTCAGATGCACCAGCCCCTGCTGGGATCTAGGGAAATCCCGTTCACTCCCGAAGTTTTACAACTGCTGAGTTTGCTGGTCTGCATCCTCTCTTCCCCTCCGAAACCCAGAGGCTCCCTCAGGGGACCTTCACTGCCTGACAGACAGACAGACAGCTGCGTCCAGAGCCTCCCTCCCTGCAAGCCACCTGCGGAGACCCTGGCCCTCAGTCCTTGGGCCCCTGAGGGGCTCTGCTTCCCTGGTGGTGAGGAGATCTGTACCCCAAGAGGACACAGCCTCTGGAGAACCAGCAAGGCAGGAGACAGCTGCAGTGCCTTCTCTTCCTCTCCCTGCATTTTCTGGAGGCCGGACTTACACAGGAGAGGGACTGGCCTCTTGCTGTGCACAAGCTGCACTGGGAAAGAATGTGACTCCACTCCCTGCCGTGAGAAGAAAAGCCATCCACATCCCCAGTTACTTTTTGCTGTGGGTGCAAGGAGATTGCTGACAGGTAAAGGACTTGGAGGAATTGGACCATTCACCTGTTCCATCTGCAGGCTTCCCAGACTCGCTTCAGGACCTAGGGCCAGCTGCGGCGCCTGGCTATACCATGAGCCGTGTGGAGATGTGGAGTGGCTCCTAGGAGCTCTGACTGCTATCACACAATCCACGCTTCTCATCTTTCCCCCTGACACTTGGGTCCTCCAGTGCCAGGAAAGTACAGAGAAGGGAGGAGACATAACAAATGAGCATAGCTCCAGCCTGGCTTCCCCGTCTAAGAAGATGAAACATGCCCCCTCTCCAGAAAACCCAGCCCAGCCACTTGGAAGCCCAGAATTCCACAAGGCCAGTACTGGAGAGTCATGGAAATGTCCACCTGCTTCAAGCAGTGGTGACCAGATTGTCTCAGGGCTTGGCAGACCCAGCAGTAATCCCCTGGTCCCCAGCTGGCCCTGAGCAGGGATCTCAAACCCTCCTGACTAACAGGAAATAGTGGTTCGAATGACCTCAACTATTGTTGTTGTTGTTAGGTGCCGTCGAGTCAGTATCCGACTCATAGCAACCCTCTGTACAACAGGGGAAACACTATTGTCAGTGCTTCTCTGCTGTTCATAGGGTTTTCAATTGCGGATTGATTTTTGGGAGGGGGTTGCCAGGTCCTTCTCCCAAGCCTACAGCTTCTGGTGTTCCCAGGCGGTCTCCCATCCAGGTACTAACCAGGCCCGACCCTGCTTAGCTTCCGAGATCTGACAGAATCGGATGCCATAGGGCTACAGCTACAGGCCTTGACCTCAACTAGTAGTGCACAATTCTCCCAACAAAGTGGAAAATTCTGTTTACTTTAGCAGGAATGCTTTGGGGACCTCCAACAGGGGCTGTGTCTTCCCTCGTGGCCCTGACACACCTGATTCCTGTTCATCAGGAGCTAGCTACCTCATCCGTGGTGACTGCAGCTTCCAGCCAGTGGTCCCAGCAGAGCAGCTGGGGTTACACTGGCCACCCCAGCCCATCTTTCACTGCCTAGAACAGGCGGACGGTTCAGGGTGCTTCCAGCTCATTGGCAGAAGCCTTTCTTCCACGCATTGGAAAAGCTAGTTTAACCACGTCCTAGCAGCAGCAACCTGTCTGCTTCATATGCAGTAACACTTTTCCTGTCATTTCTACAAAGGGAAGCACATCCTCTAGTGAATGGACTCTGAGGAGCCCAAAGGCTGGGCAGAGCTACAGCAAGGCATGGTGGCCCCTGGTGTTTCCACTGAGGTCCAGGGGAAACCTGGGAGATATCCCTTTTATTCAGGAAACAAAGCACCATAGGGGCAGGCAATGGAAGCCTTTCTGTCTAAGGATAACACTCTTCCCCAAGATGCACCGGGAAAGATAAAGGGAGTCACCAATTGGCTACATCGCCGGCAACACATCTTGTTAAAATGAGGTGATCAGTAGAAAAGGGGAAAATGGACATTGTTTTCTTAATATAGAAAGCTCAGGTTAAATCAAGACATTTGTTGGCCAAAAGTCTTTTTTCCTAGTCACAAAAAAAGGATCAAAATACCTGTTTTTGTCCAAACATATTAAATACTCTAAGACTTCCTCAAAATATTTAACTGTGATTTTTCATTAACTTCCTTTCTAAACCTTCTATTCCAGTAACTTTTAACTTTAGTGTCTTTTCTTAAATCCTTTATTATAATAGGTATCAGAGCAATTGCTATTAAAATCATCATTTATAATAGAAAAGGGAGGCTTCCCTGGCAAAGTCCAAAAATCTAAGCACCATCTCTGCCCAGACAATAAAAAAGATGGAATTATACCAGAGCAGCCAGTTTGGAATTTTTTTTTTTTTTACCTCAAGAAACTATTGAATTTTCTGGTTATTTATGGCTACTCACACAGCCATAGCATATAAATTCACATTATTGAGAGAGGAGAAGAAATCTTAATTTTAAGAATAAGTTAAACATGGATGTCCCCCCCCCCCAGGGAAAGGACTCAAGTAGGGCCCTTAAATAAAATAGCTGGATGTAAATCTTTAGTCTTTCTTGTCTCTCAAGAGTGTAAAATATAACCACTAAGAATTAAAACACCTATAAATTGTCCTGGACCTTAGCATCCAAGACAAGTGCAGAATGAATGACTCTGCAGGACCTTAAAGGAGAAACCCCAGCTCAACATTAAACGACAGTACCAGGACCACTGCAAGGTTCTTCCAACTAGCTAGAGCTAGAGAGAAGTCTGGGACAGGTAGAGTCCAATTTCTCTTTCTCTCCCAATCATTGTGAAAAAGGCCACAAAGGACTCCCAGATGTGAACAGATCAAAACAATGAAGACTGGCATGTTAGAGCTCACCTTTACATAAGTAGAAAATCCTACCATCAATAAGCTTCTGTGGGGCAAAATCCGGGAACTGGGAGACAAGCTTGCATCCTGCTACATCACTCCAAAGCCCTGCCCTTCATAAAGGGCTGCAGCAGCCAGGCTGGAAGCAAGGAGAGGAGGGGGCCAACCTCCCTCCCGCTCTGAAGATCTGGGTTGTGAGTTTAAGTTTGACAAACGCACTTTTGTGGGGCTTCACTTCCCGTTACTATCACACTACCAAAAACTCTAGCAACGACACAGTGAAAGCACGTAAAAGCCAATGCAATTTTGATAGCTAAGCGCAAGCACATGTTGGAGTACCCCTGGTATGCCTTTTGGAGGAGGCTGCACATACCTGGCAGAGAAGCCTGAACCCTCTGTCGAAGCTGGCCCCAGGACACTCAAGCCCTCCAACCCTGACTGCCTCTTCTCCAGCTTCTTAGGAACCCCTCCTGGCACATCTCTAGAAAAAGCAGCAGCTGCCCCCACCTTCCCCGCGCCCAGCCATTGCACTACCTTCCTCTTACGCCCCAAGGCACTGCTAGCTAGCTACCTCTTCCCTCTGACCAGCTTGGTCGCTTGGAACCTGACAGATCCCACCCCACCCCAACGTCATGTCAGCTCAGACTCAGTAGTTAAAAACCTCTTCTCCGCTTCTCCCAAAAGAGAAAAAATATTCTTTGCACTTTCTAGAACATTCCCAATCGGAATTGATAAAAGGGGGCGGTGCTGACCTTTGAAGGGATCTCAGAAGCTCCAGGTCGAATTCTTTCACACAAAATTTCCCTTTACAACTGAGGCGGCACCACATTAAAAATTTTAAAGTTAAGGAGAAAAGATGCCTTTTGCAGCAGTCCCCCCCTGTGGGAAGGTTTGCAATGCAAACCTCTAGAACAGGCATTAGAGTCCTTCTGGGGTCCCAGGTTGCAACACCAGAATTCAGCCACCCGTCGGGGCCACACAGCCCCACCTGGCCAAAAACAAAAAGGGGTAGCATAAAAGGTACTCGAGTACCCCTTTAGGTCACCCCTTCTGGAGTTCCCAATCCTAACCCGTTTCTACCCGATTTAGTGCGGGTTATGCAACATTAATGCCCTCCTCTCCCCAAAAAGGGGCAGTGGGAGCTGTGGTGATCTGTTTACATACACACATGGCTGTGGCATTCGGTAGGCGCTGGTTTCCCATGGCTTTTTCGGATGCTGCTCTGCACGGTAAACGTGTGCATGAGTGAACGAGTGTGAGTGTGAACGTGTGCCCTCCTCTGGGCGGGAGCGGGGCCACAGTCTGACGCGCACCCACGCTCGGTGACAGGCCGGGCCCGGAGCGGCTCTTCCTTGGGGATCCTCAATGGCGCGGCTGCCCCCTCCCCAGGCCGCAAGCTACCTGCAGCCGCACGCCTCCACCACCATGTCCTCGTACTGCTTGTAGACCACGTTGTTGGCGGCGTCGATGTAGAGGATGCTGATCGGGCTGAGGCGCGCAGGCACGCAGCAGGAGGCTGGCGCCGCGTCGGGCGCCATGGAGTTGAGCAGCGTCTGAATGATGGCGTGGTTGGTAGGCTCGAGGTGCGAGCGCAGCGGGAAGTCGCAAACGCCCTCGCAGTGGTACGCCTCGTAGTCCAGCGGCGCGATGATCCAATCATCCCAGCCCAGCTCCTTAAAGTCCACGTGCAGCGGCTTGCGGCTACAGCGGCTGCGGCCCCTGCGCCCGTGGCCCCGGCTCGCGCCCCCGCCGCTGCCCTGCGCTGCGCGCGTCCCGGCCGGCGCGGTCCGCCTCCGTCTGCGGCCGCCAATGACGGCCTTTGGCGACCCGCTGCTGGGTCCCGGATCGGGCGGCGGCGGCTCTGCGGCCAGAGCGGCCCGGAGCGCGCGGGCCTGGGCTCGGATCTCCCGGAACAGGCTCTCCTTTCTCTGCGTGCGGGAGGAGACGACCAGCAGCGCGCGCTCCTCTGCCGCCACTCCGTCTCCGCCCCGCCGGCCGAAGCCCAGCAGCCCTAGCGCCAGGGGGCTCCGCGAGGGGCCGACCACCGCCCGCAGCAGAAGGCAGAACGCGCGGGTGGCCTGCGGCTCCCGGCGGTGGCTCTGAACAGCGTCCGACACGTCGAACACCTCCCAGCGTTCGCCGTGCAGGGGTTCCGCGGCCCGCGAGTGCAGCAGGCGCGGCGTGCGGGTGGCTCCCTGGCACGTGGACAGCAGCAACTGCGGAGCGGGCGGCGCGCGGCCAGCGCCTGGCTGCGAAGCCTCGTGGCGCAGAACGCGCAGCTCGGCTCCCACCACCTCGTCGGCGTCGGGAAGGCTGGACACGTTGAACAGGAAGCTCTGGCTGGTCTCGGCCGCCGATTCGTCTGCGGGGCGGGGGGGACGAGCAGACATAGAGAAAGAGCAGAGTGAGCGCGAAGCCTGTACTCCCCTCCGCGGGGCCCCCTGACTGCACTTGGCTCAGCAGCCCTCAAAGCGCGAGTAAGGCCGGCTGGAGCCGGTGTCCGCCCCCGCACCCGGGCCCCCACCGGAAAGCTGCCAGCCTGGCCCAGAGCAGAGGGAAACTTCGTCCTGCCTGGAGCTTTGCTTCCTGGAGCCCCGGTGACAACCACAGACACCCGCATGATCTCTGACCTGCGAGGCCAGGAGCGCGCGCCACCGCGCCCGGCACCCAGGTCTTAAGGCCACTGTAGTTTTGCTGCCGTCCCCAGGGCCACGGCTTTGCCGGAACAGAGTCGAAGACCAGACTCTCCCGCACCGGCGAACGGAAGGCAAAGTGGGCTTTATCAGAAGGCGCGCGCCCCATCCTGAGGGCTGCGCTGTGTCGGAACTGCCCCCGACTCCCCTGAACCTCCTAGGAGAGCTGCGATTCCTGCCTTTGTGGAAACGGACATTTCTTGTCCCCTGAAAGCATTCTCCCCTCGGCTGCCTCTTTTCCCCAACTCAGTCTGGACGTCCGGCGACCACAGCCTCCCAAGGAAGCCAGGCCCCGGAGAGTCATACAGAGGCTGAACCCCAGCACGGCGGCAGAGACCCTCCAGTCCGACTGCTCCTTTGGCCGAAGGAGAACTGAGGCCGGGATGAGCGCACAGGCTCGCCCACTTCTCAGGAGCGAGTGTTGCTGGGGCGCCTCGCGAACACACTCCTGGCTCAGGTCGCTCCCGCGACCTCGGAAGGAAGGGGAAAGGCGGCGAAGGATCGAGAGGAACCTTTAGAAGATTTGGAGGCAGAGAGGGCAACCCGCTCGCGTGAGGTCTCCATTCCGGGAGAACCGGACCCTTCCCAGGCTTATTCTTTCGCTCCCTTGTGACTTATCTCAAGCTTGGGGTTTTATTTCTGGTCATGGTCACTTTTTTCTTTTGAGACCGAGAAAAAAACAAAACAAAAAAAACAAGTTTGAATTCCACCAAGCAGGAGATAAGGAGCTCCCTTGGAAGGGGGTCATATGGTTTCATTTTGCCCCGAGCTCAGACTGTGCTGCCTCCCTGTACCATGGGGCATTTGCTCACCAATCATGGAGGCCAAGCCCTGAAGCCTGAGGTCCACAGCCTGGGTGCAGTCCATAGCCTCTGGGGATCTCCAGCAGCTCTGCTCCCAGCTGAGGCTCAGGGTGGAGAGTGAGGCAGGGGCGCTGGGCAATCGCTCCCAGCCCCTGCTTTTCCCCTTGAGCTTTTTTCCCCTTGCTGAGCTTTTTTCTCTGAGCTTCCCCTGCAGCCCTCCACCTCTCTCTGCTTCATTGGCCCTGCCACTTACCTCCGGAGGGATCAAGGAGAGGTAGCCTTTCAGACCTTGCCAGCCAACCAGAGCTCCTCAGGAAAGAATTTAGCTGGGTCTACGACCAAGGTAGATCTAGGCAGCTCTAAGAAAGTCTGATGCCTCTGCTCTTTGAGGGCCCTGCACACGCCCCCTGTGCAGCAGCCTGGGAGCTCCCTATGCAGGGCTAGTCTGAAGCCTTTCCTGGCCAGGTACATCAAGTCTGGGCTTCCTGTGAGTCTCCCAGCACCCATGTCAGCCCTCGGAGAACGCTCATAGGGCTGTTTGGCCCCAGGATTTCCAGGTACCCAAAATAAACCAGTCTGTGCATAAGGCACTGAGTGTGTTGCAAGGATGGGTTGATTTGGTCACTGCACGATGGTCACTGCCTACTTTCCCAGGCTGAGATCCAAGATATTCTGACTGTCCGTAGCTCCCCAGCCTCAGACCAGCAGCCTTTACTTCCCTCCTGCTCTCCATGCTAGGTTTCTGGCTGAACAGAATTAAGGCCAAAATTACTTGCATTTCCGCCTGAAATTAGTTAAATTGGTTAAATTTTCCCTATCTGTCTGCTTTAATGACTTCAATGGAGATTAATAAAATCCAGATGATACACAACCACCGCGACCAGGGCCTCACCCACGCCCTACCTTTGGAGGGCCCAAGGCAGGGTAAGGTGGATTGATTGGGCCTCGGGCCTTCCTGTATATCCCCGGCTGGCCTCCCTCCACTCGCAACTAAGTCCTGGACCTCTGGCCTTCCCAGAGGCCCAGCACGCAATGCTGGCGCGGACCTACTTCACCCCGCACAAGCCACCATCACCCTATGCAGCCTACTGAGAAGCGTCCTCTGCATGCCCAGGGACACCACCAGCCTCTTTGGGGCCATTTACTTTAGGCTTTAGTTACTTCCTCAGCCCCGTATTCCCGTGGGCTCCCTGCAATCTGTGCCTCCCCCCGTCAGTGTGCGAGCTGCAGCGATCGCTGTAAGGAAGCGGCGGCCACCACCGTCACCGCGCAGTCCCTCTCGGCAGGAACTCCTGCCCTTCTTTCTTCTCTCAGAGCTCCGGGCCCGAGGCCGCTCCAGACCTTGCCCCAAGAAGCGCATCTTGAACTCGGTCTGCTTCCTTGAGGGGACCTGTCAGCCTGCAATTCAGCGGAGGGACCCGCTCAGCCCTCTGGGGCTGCGCCCCGAGAGCGGCCACGCCTTGCGCCTCACTCCAGGCGCAGCAGCGGGTTCGGGTGCTTTGACCTGGGCGGCGGCGAAGTTTCTCTCTAACACCTGAGGCTGGGACTCGTGGGGCTGTGGCCCCCGAATGGGATGGAGCAGGAGCACAGCTCCGGGGCGTGATCTCAGCCCAGGATCGGACAGGACGGGCGGGCGCTGAAGAGGCGTAAAATACCTTGGGTCGCCTGGTCTACGAAGCCGGTGATCGTGTCAGCGCGGCCATGGGCCGAGGCGGAGGCTGCGCCGCCCGGTGCCCTCCCGGCGAGGCTCCGGTAAAGCGACATCATGAAGTGGTGCGGCACCACCGAGCCGTTCCTGAAGCCGGGGCCGGCGGCGCGGCGCGCGGCGCGGGCTCCGGGGGCCGCGGCCGCCTGCACAGGCGAGGCGCCCGCCGCCGGGGCGAGGGTCCGCACGCCTCCGCCGCCCCCCGGGCTCCGGGCCGGCCCTGCCCCCGCCGCTCGCAGCACCGCCGCAGCTTCCAGCCCGTCTCGGGGGCGGCAGGCGCTCAGCAGCCAGAGACACAGCGCGGCGGCGGCGCTCAGGTCCATGGGCTCCGTAGGCCAGCTGGGCGGGCGACGCGGGCTCCGTGGCTCCGGGAAGTCCCCCGGCGCCTTTTGAACATAGTGTTTAATAATGGGGGAAGTGTGCGCAGCAAGCCGCGGCCCCCCCTTCTTTCCCACCCCACTCCCGCCCAACGCCCGGAGCAGCGCCCCCTGCTGAACACTCCGCTGGCAGCGCTGCGCCCCCAACTCGGGCCTATCGTGGAGCCCAGGGCCGGAGCCACCACCCCCACCGCAGCGCTGCGCTCCAGCCGTCGCCAAGTGAGCGCTCCCGGCCCGAGGCTCCCGCCACAACCCGATGCCCCCGCCTCCCTCCCCACGGCACTGCGACCCCCCTCCGCCCCTCCTGCTCTGTGCCCGCAGAGATGCACGCGCTCTACTCGGTTCGAGGCTGGGGCGTAGCGCATACCCGCCCGACTTCTTCCCTGCTCCTCTGCGGAGGAACACCCGCCCCTCCTTGCTCCTATTTCTCTGGGGCCGAAGACGCCAGACCAGGGGCGGTGGAAAGGCTGGGCCGCTCCCTCCAACTCGCTCGCGCTGCGCCCCTGTGGTCAACGCGCCACTAGAACGCACCGAGCAGCCTCCAAGGCTCGATTTCAATCCACGGTGCCGGCGGCGCCCTACCCTGCCACAGCCCCCGAAGGACTGGAGCTGGGGAACAGAGCAGGGGAGGAGACCTTCACGGGAGGAAGAACAGATGAGCGGCTGGAAGGGCAGGCCTTTTCGAGAGGGACGTGGACTGACCATCGGAGAGGCAAGACCTGGGCACAGAACTTGCCCCGGAGAGGTGAGCCCAGCTCTGAAGGGAGTTCGTGAATTACCATGGAGCGTGGGAGTAAGGAGCGGAATCCCGCGCAGAGTGGCGCTCTGAGTTCGACCTGCGTGGTGACCTTCCGCTCACCTTCTTGGGGCCAGCGTCCGCATTTCTTCAAGGTCTGGTTGGCGAATGGCAACCGGCTATCGGTATGTTCGAGCTCTGCCAGAAGGCGGGAGGGCTGATGGGCATCGCAGAGCGCCGGGGTGGCGCCCTGTTGTTGTTGCTGTTAGGTGCTATCCAGTTGTGTCCAACTCATAGCAACCCTCGTAGGGTTTTCAATGGCTAATTGTTTCGAGATTGCCTCGAGAGTGGATTGCCACACCCTTCTATTTTTGCAGGGCTGGGAATCGAACCCGGGACCTCAGAGACTGCAGAGCTGCGCTCTAACAACTGAGCTAAGTCCCAGCCCTGGGTGGCGCCCTAGTGCTTCATTTCCACACACAGTGGTCGTGACACACAGCCAGGTTTAGGTGGATGGGGTGTCCTGCGGAGACCAAGCGCTGGGGTGTACCTGGGAGGGCAGGCGGGCCCTTGGGGTCCGCACCTACCAGGGGCAGGTCCTGTAGAGGCGATGCGCAGGGGAGAGGGGCCATCGGCCAGCGTCTGTTCAGCTCAGTGGGGGGAAAGTTGGGAGATGGACGACCAACAGATGTTAGGCAGGCAGAAATCCTGGACCTGAGGGGTCCTGAAAATAGGTCCTTTTCTTTTAGAATTGCATTGGCTGCGGACCTCGAAATCTAGACCAGGATGGTGCATCATGATCACTCTGAGCAGGTGATCAGAGTCTACAGGACATCCTGGCATCCAAAGCCTTGTGGCATCTGTAGCTTGCCCACCAACCCCCACTCTGGCTCACTGAGGAGGCCCAGCTGGAGAAGCTCCCAGGTTCCCCTGCACCACCCTTTCATTGCAAAGGAATTCTTTAGGCAGAGCCATCCTCCTGGCCACTTAGGAGACTTGGTCCCTTTCAGTCTGGGGTTTTGAGCCACTCAGCACTCAAGGACATTTGGGAGCTGGAGGAAGGGCCTGGCCAGGGTCCGTATTTGCAGATCTCAAGGTCTGTCAAGTGGGAGGAGAAGAAAGGCTTACCATTGAGTCAGGGTTAGGGCAGACCTCGGGGTCAAGGTCTGCACTGCCTACATGGAGAGTCTTTCTGGTGGTTGTGCTGGGATGACCAGGCTGCCCATCTGCCTTTGGGTCCCAGGTTGGAGAGCGAATGAAAAAGCCACAATTAGGGATTTTCCTCTTTGGTGCCAGTACACAGTGGCCCTATGAGAACCCAAAGAAGTTGACTGTCAGAACCCTCTTCCCAACCCATCCATTCCCACACACGAGCAGTTCACAGACAGTCTCTCCCCTACAGCCAGTGCTGGTTCCTATTATCTTGCCCTGCTTCTCTGCTGCAGCCACTGCATAGCCTTCGTGTGTTTCACAGATCAACTCTCCTATGGTTTATGCAAACAGCCTGAGATCCCTGAGTGGGGTCAATGAGGCCTGGTTCCAGATCTGGCTTTGACCACTAACAGCAAGCCCCTGTCTTGGTTTCAATGTCCCCAGCTATATAAAGGAGAGAAGGAAGAGGTCGTAGCACAATTTTGGCACAGTGGTTGACAAATGAATATTTGTTGATTATATGACACCCCTGCCCTGAAGTCACCTTGAGGCTCAGGGAGTAAGGACTATTTGGTGTCGGTGATGCTTCCTGTTCAAGCGCACCACTCAGCTTCTTCGAGCCTCAGTTTCTTCATCTGTATAATGGGAGGGTTCTCACGTCAGGAAATTTGCGCATGGCTAAGTCAACATGCGGACACAGAAAGTGCTCCGTATCTTTGTCCCTCAACCCCGGGCTGCTCTGCGTGCTGAGGATGGCCAGGACAGAGGGCAGCAAGTGACACACACTGAAAGGCTGTGGAGGAGATTGCTTTTCGGGGGCTGGTGCTCACCGCTGCCCACCAGCAGTGTGCTGACCAGACTGAACCTCTCCCACCTGTGATGCTTGATCTGTATGATGAGGGCAATCATACATTCATTCATCCATCCCTCCATTCATTCCTTCTTTCAAGTAAATTCTTATTGCTAGGTACTCTTCCATGGGTTGTGGATTCAGCCACGTGCAGGACCCACCATGGAGCTCTAGCGTGTGCAGAAGAGACGATAAACAGGAAGCACAAAGATGTACAGTGTGCTCGCAGGGGGGTTCTGAGCAATGTGATGGGAAGCCAGGGTTGAGGGGCTTTACGATCAGCAGAGGATGCACCGCAGCAGATCCCGTAGAGGCAGGTCTAGGGGATACTCGCGCCACGCCTGACTCCCTCTCCTTCCCCTTAAGTAATCATCACACTATCCATTTGTTGCCTTCCCAGTGTTTTGCATACTCCATGCCATTTCCTTCTCCCAGCCTGGGAGAAAGGTATCATTCCCATTTTACAAAAACAAAGTTGAGTCACAAAGAAGTTCAACACCTTGCCCAGGGTGACCTGATGAGTAGTAGGGCCTACAGTGGCCAACTGTCTTTGTTCTAACCCTTGGCTTCAGTTGCCCTGAGGGGATGAGACTCTGAGGGACTTTTGTCTGTCACCTCCCTCCCGTAACCCCAGAGTAGACACAGTGTCCTGGCTTTCCTCTCTGGCTCTCTGGAAGATTCTTGGCTGAGAAAGGAACTCTCAGGTCCAGCTAAAGATTATAAAAGTATTCCCAGGGGACTCCATCCTACCTCTACTGTCAGCTGGGAAATCATAAACACTAGCATGGAATACAGTCTGTCTAGCCAGCAGCAGGACCTGCCTGTCCCCAGAAGCCCTGTGCAGGGCTTGCAAGTCCCCCAAATGTGCATCTGCCTGCAGTGAAGGTGCAGAGGAGAGAGAGGTGAGGCCGGAAGATCCCAGCCATCACCCCTGACTGTGTGAAGCTGGAGCCCTCCTGGTAGACAGGTAGCCCTTGTCAGGCCCACAAGCCCAGCTTGGCAGCTCAGGCCCCACTTGGGGCTTCATCTTGAGGGGTTAAGGGAGCCTTTGGTCTCTGGCTGAGCGGGAAAGAGCTAGTGTTCTCAGCCTGGGGACCTTGAAGTTGTGCTCCGCCCCTCAGTGCACTGCGAATGGACATCCTTGTCCTCAGAGTCCCACCAGCAGTTGCTGGAAAGCTGCTGATGTGATCTAGAGGCAGGTAGCAGGGGCAGAGTTAAGAGAGGGCAGAGAGCAAACAGAACAGGAAGGAAGTCTCCTTTTTACTCCTCATCCCAGGTGAGATTGTGTCCAATAGCGAGAGCAGGAAAAGGCAGCCTCGTTGAGGGGTGGTGGTTTTTAACCAGGGTGAGGAGGGGCTGGACCCACATTCAGTCTCACACTCCCGCTCCCAGGTCCTTCCCTTGGGGAGCACTTCACGCTCCTCCTTGCCCTGCAGAAGCTTTTGGCTTTCTCAGAACACCAAGTTCCCGCTTCACTCAGGATCCCAGGATCTGAAAGAACCTTTCAAATTAAGTCCGCTTCCCATGCCATGCCTGAGTCTGCATTTCCATCCCCGCAGGGACAGGGAACTCTATCCTGGGCAGCACTCCAGCAGTTGAATGAGAGGCAGCAGTTTATGCGGCACCTATAAAAGCCACATGTCTCAAAGGCAGCTTCGCTGTCAGGAGTTTGATGTCATCTCTGATCGTGCCACTTGCTAGGCTTAGATCCTGCCAGCTAGAGAAATGATGTGATCATGCAGTCCTGGAACTCGGGATGGCCTCGCCTGCAGCCTGCTCTGCCTTGCACAGGGTCTCCCCTCACACCCAGACACCTGCCCCCCAAGTGTGATGACCACAGAACGAGGGGTCCCTCCGAGGTGACGTGCTCTGCAGCCCACATTGTTCACACGAGAAAGCCAAGTCCTCAGCAAAGGGAAGTGACCGGCAGCCTGCCATCGGGCATCACAGCCATGTAGACCAGGGTCCCCTCTGTGACCCTGGGCCTTTGTTCTCCATTGCAGTCCCGGGGGTCTCATCTCCGCTCTGCTCAGGGCACCCCTAGGTGTGGTGTGACGAGGGTGAGTCTCTATCCTGTCCTCTGTTCAAGGCTCTGGGTCCCCGCAGCCACGCACTGACTTAGGATATGAAGCTCCTGCTCTGGAAAGGACGTGTTCACACTGTGCCTCTGAGCCTGGGCTGCTGGGCCCTCACCAACCCTGTCTTTAGGCTCCCAGCTGGACAGTGCGCCTGACGGGTCCAATGTCCACCGAGGGCCTGCCCGAGAAAGGAGGAAAGTGTAGGGATAGAGCCAGGAGCCTGGCCTCTGTCTGGACCCACCTTGGCCTCTAGCCTTTCTGCCTCGGCTGGAGAGAAGGTTAGACAAGAGGAGGCAGGGTCCTGGGAGGAAGGAGAGGGAAGACAGTGACATCCATTGTGTCTTTTCTGCCTCTGGTGATGCTGGTCTCTGCCACTCAGCCCCAAGATGAGCCACAAGTGTCTACCCTAGAAAGACCTGGGGCAGCAGAGGTGGGAAGACTCCCAGAGGCTCAGGGCTGGGCTTCGTGGAGCTCCAGAAATTTCCCATGCTACTGCCCTCCAGGTTACCCCCCGGCAACAGCTCTGGTATCCACCATGGAGTTCGGGTAGCCCTGTCCCCAGGTCGCAGGGCGTGGCCTGCTCTGTGCCCCAGAAGGGAGGGGAGGTAACAGAGGAGAGTAGAGTGGTTTCACAGGGACCATGTCAGAGCCCTTGGTCTAGGACAGATGGCGCAGGGCTGGCGGACACTGCCATCTTCTGGTCAAGGGTTGGAACAGCACCATGGCATGGGTGAGCTTCCTGCTGCTGGGATTTCCAAGACCCGGCCAGTCTGGGAGAAGATTAAACCAGTGCCCAGAACTCTGTGGGAACCAGCTTACGTGGTGCTGTAAGGGGTTCTGGGAAGTCAGGAATACTATAAGATTGGGTCAGGGTGGGGACTGCCTTCCAAATCACCTTTGCTGTGCACTAGCTTCGTGCCCTTGATGGAGTTAATTAGCCTCTGTGCCAGGTGTGATGGTGCATGCCTATGATCCCATCGCTCAGGAGGTAGAGGCAGGGGGATCATGAATTCGAGCCCAGCCTGGACTACATAGCAAGTCTAGGCCAGCCCAGGTTATATACTGTGATCCTGACTCAAAAAATAAAAGAGTAACCTCTGTCAGCTTCTGTCTCTTCCTCTTTAAATGGGGACAGGGATGCCTACCTATTAGGGATATGCCAAAGAGTTGTTGTTATTGGTAGATGCTGTCGGGTCAATGAAATAAAGTAGAGACAGTCCTTACACAAGGCCTGGCCCCTTTAATGCTGGCCTTTATTGCTACCTGGTAAGCCCTGGCTTAACTATTAGAAGACTAGTTAATCTAACTTACCCATCTGGTCTCTATGGTCACCACTCTAGTGGCACTTCCCCTCATGGACTTGCCCTCTGTGGATAGGAATAGTCTGAATTTTCTGGAGTTGTGTCTCCATGACATTTGCTTATAGACCTTTGTGAACAAATAAGATTAAAAATAAATCAGTAAAAACGTTTGGAATAAGAGTTGCAGATGTTTTGTGCTATCATTTATAATTCCCACACCTCCGATGTTGATCAGAAAGCCCAGGGTTTCTTTTCTAGACACACAATGGTGAGGGACACAGAGCTATGTTCAGCCTGGGAAGATGGGGCCTGGCAGGTCAGAAGCAGAGTTGGAGGAGCCAGGTGTGTTCCCCAGTCACAGGTGAGACTTTGCAGCCAACTGGGACCAAAAGGCCTCCTGGTGCCCACAGCAGAGTGCTGAGTGAGACCATCCTTGGGCTGACCAGATGTCATCCGGTTGGGTGGATAGTCTCGGGTCTCTGGCCCAACTACCAAAGGCTTCTGGGAGATCTACCTGCAGGGGCCAGTCCTTGAGGCTGTCCTGCAGAGGATGGGGTACCTGCAAAACTGGAAATCGGATCCAGGCCATGGCAACCCCCACCTTCTCCCTATTTCCTGGGCAGCTGACCCACCCCCAAATAATGCACTGGGGCAGGGACCTAGCTGTGTTCTGTCTTCCCAGGCTTCATTTTTGGCTTGGGTAAAAAGCTACAGGACTCTAATCCAAATGCTCCTCCTGGCAGCTAGGGATAAAAGTCTGCATGTTATTAAAAATTGGACAACAGAATCAAAAATCCAAAAAGTCATTAGCAAATTGCACACTGAAAGAACGATGAGATGAGAGAATGTGGGAAGGGGCACTTCTAGACCTCCTTGGCAGGAATGTCAATTCATAGAGGTCTCCCAGGCACAATTTGACAGCATCGACATTTTAAAGAAGGAAATCCTTTGACCTGGCACTTTCACTTGTAGAAACTTAATTTATAAATATACTTGTATAAATGAAGATAAATGGATAAGATTTTTTTAAAAAGAGGTTATAGTAAAAGCTGGAAATATCCAAAATGGCATTTATAAAGTAAGGACAAAGTAAACTATAATGCACTGTCACGGTAGATTGCTGCTCCCCTGTTCTGAGACCGAGTCAGATCTGAGCGCATGATGTAGAAGGACATGATGATATATAAATGCCAAAGACAGGGTCAGGAGAGGAGAGGGTGGGGAAGGGACAGACTCTCAATGGTCCACAACAGGTAAAGCCACGTTGATGGATGTGTGTCTGTCCACCTGTCTGTCTGTCATTCTGCCACCTTCAAGAATCTTTCTCGCTTCTTTCTGCTTTGACTCATGTTTTTAACATGAAAAAGCAATAAATCCTCGTTGGAGATCTTCATTATCAAATACCAAAATAAACCAATTTTTCCCCTGTAGCATTGGAAACAGAATTGACAGACTCCGAGAACAGAATAGAGATCAAAAGCAAATAACAATGTTTGAAAACATTTAGAATTTAATAATGGTGACAGTTCTAGTGAAGAAAAAGGGTGCATTATCCAATAAAAGTTGTCCATGGATGGTACTGGATACTTGACTAATTGTTTGAGGAAAAAATTGACCCTTACGTTAAGACATAAGCCAAAATTGATTTCTAGTGAGTCATGAGTGTAGAAAATGAGACCATAATAATCATATTTAGAGGAAGTATATGAGTAATTATATAGCCTGGTAAGGGATAGTTAGCACAATTTCATTGTTAAAATCACCAAGAAAAATGTCCATGGCTGGAACTTCATAAAAATTGGAAAAAACACATCTAAAAAATTTTAAACACAGAGCCAGGTGTGGTGGTACACACCTATAATCCCAGCACTTGGGAGGCAGAGGCAGGAGGAGCGAGAGTTTGAGGCCAACTTGGGCTATACTGTGAGTTCCAGGCCAGCCTGGGCTATGAGACCCTGTCTCAAAAAACAAAACAAAACAAAACAAAATTCTAAACACAGAATTTATCCTAACTAGGTGATCAAACCCAGCATCAGCAATCCCAGAGGACACTAGAATCTTGTGCATCCCATGTGCTTCCCAGGAGAGCACTCCTGCCAGCAATGGGTCTACATCTGACCTTGAGACACAACTGTCGCTGTTGTTGTTGTTAGGTGCTGTGGAGTTGGTGTCCAACTCATAGCCACCCCATGTAAAATAGATGAACGCTTCAGGGTTTCTCTGCTACTCATAGAGTTGTCAATGGTGGATTGATTTTTGGGAGTGCATTGCCAGGTCCGTCTCCCAAGCCTATAGCACCTGGTGTTCCTAGGCCATCTCCCATCCAAGTACTACCAGGAGCATAAATTCTTTGTCTGTCTCTGTCTTCACATATATATATGTATGTATGTATGTATGTATGTATGTATGTATAGATATAGATATAGATATAGATATATAGTTGTTGTTGTTTGGTGCCATCAAGCCGGTATCTGACTCATAGCAACCCTACATACAACAGGGGAAACACTATTGTCGGTGCTTCTCTGCTGTTCGTAGGGTTTTCAATGACGGGTTGATTTTGGGGAGTGGGTTGCTGGGTCCGTCTCCCAAGCCTACAGCACCTGGTGTTCCTAGGTGATCTCCCATCCAAGTAGTAACCAGGCCTGACCCTGCTTAGCTTCCAAGATCTGATGGGATCGGATGCTATAGAGCTACGGCTGCAGGGAGATAGATATAGATATTGTTGTTGTTGGGTGCCATCGAGTCAGTATCCAACTCATAGCGACCCTCACAGGGTTTTCAATGGCTGACTGTTTCGGGATTGCCTTGGGAGTGGATTGCCAGGCCCTTCTCCCATTTTTGCGGTGCTGGGAATTGAACTCGGGACCTCAGACACTGTAGCGCAGCGCTCTACCAACTGAGCTAAATCCCAGCCCAGATATAGATATAGATATAGATATATAGATATATATAATTTTTTTCTCAGTACTAGGGGGAGTCGTTGAACCCAGGGGCTCATACCTACTTTGCAAGCACTCTACCACTGAGCTGTATCCCAGCACCTTATTTATTTTTTGTCTTGAGACAGGGTCTTGCTAAGTCATGCAGGCTGCCTCTGGCCTCAAATCTGTGATCCTCCTGCCTCCGCCTCCTGAGGCACTGGGGTTGCAGCTGTGTACCATGACACCTGTCTATATTTTCTTAAATCCTCTGTGGCCTCCTCTGCTTCGGAACTCAGCTTCTGGAAGCAGATGCCTCTCTCACCTTCTCCCCATCGTCACCTGCAGGCTCTTCCTGTCCCACAGGCACTCCATTCTCCTCAAAGCCAGGGAAGGCTTTCCTCTCTGACAAAGGTGGTGGTGGTGGTGGTGGTGGTGGTGGTGGTGGTGGTGGTTGCTGCTGCTGCTGTTAGGTGCTGGGTGTGCTTAGTTGGGTGTGACTCATAGCAACCCTCATAGGGGTTTAGTGGCTGATTGTTTCAGGATTGCTTTGGGAGTGGATTGCCACGTCCTTTCTTAGCTTCACTAAACTTTAGTCAGATTCTGAGAGCTTCTCCTAGGCTGATTTGTGCACTTTCTTGTAAATTCCAGTCTTAGCAAGAACAGAGCTGAGTGTAGCAGGAACCGCCATGCCCCTGTCTGATCATTCTCCGTAATCTGTTGGGCTCCTCTTCCTCCACCATCCCGCAGGTTGTCTGATGCCCCAGCCTGTCCCCAGCGAGAATCCTGGGAGGTGAGGTCAGCCAGAATCCCCTGACCCTGAGGTTTCTTCTTTGTTACTTTTCTGTTGGGCTCCTCTTCCTCCACCATCCCGCAGGTTGTCTGATGCCCCAGCCTGTCCCCAGCGAGAATCCTGGGAGGTGAGGTCAGCCAGAATCCCCTGACCCTGAGGTTTCTTCTTTGTTACTTTTCACCCACAGCCCTCCGCCTGCTCCTTGGCTCCAAGTCCCCGCTGGCCATGCTGGATTCTGAGTTGAGCCCAGTTCTACAGAGGTCTCTGAGCTACCATTGCAACTCTCCTGAATAACATCGGTTGCTACCACTCTAACTACAAACCAGCACTCGTTTTCCCTGACTCTTGCTTATCCCCCTTGGCCATCCAACAGTGTCTGGCATTGCTGATCACATCTGTTCCCTTCTGGAAACATGCTTTTTCCTTTGTCCTTGCAAGTCCATTCCCCCCTTTCTTCATGATGAAATGTCAGCTCTTTTGCATGGCACACAAGGGCTCCTGCTGCAGGCTCCTGGAGACCTCAACCACCTCCCCATGCCCTACTCTGCACTCCAAGCACACCCTGATGCTTTCAAGACACTCTAGACTACCATTGCTGCTTAGGACACGCTTTATCTCTTCTCTTCCTCCTCTTCAATCATCACTACCCTAAAGGGAGTGGGTTTTTTAAATACCAGGCATTATGTAAGTACTTTAGAACTCTACAAACAAGGAATCAGGTGCAGAAACCCTCACTTCAAGTGGCCTGGGTACTCATGCAAAGAATCTGGAGAAAAGGCCAGGGCTGGTATGATAGTTCATATGCTATCAGATCTCAGGCTCTTCCCTCCTTAATATGTTAGCCCCAAACTTGTGCTGTGCCTCATGCTCACATGATGGCTGCTGTGACTCCAGCACTAAGCCCCTTTCCAGGAAGAAGATAGGGAAGGAGCAAAGAGTTTTCTCCTAGTAAGGAGAAAAATCAATGGAGGCATAAATATACCAGAACTGTGTCATATGGTCCCTCCTTGCCACTAAGGAATGTGAATGTTTTACCCTTCCAGCCAATTTATAGTGAAAGGAGGAGGAAAAGGATAGTGAGTGGCTTTTGAGTAGTTGGTCTAGAGTGCCTACCATTTTCATCTCGTCACAGTCACATTTGATCTCATTTAACTCCCAGCAGTGCCATGAATTAAAAGTTTCTGTCATACCTATTGCTCTAACAAGAAAACCAAGACTGGAAGCGATAACACTCATTTCTTCATGACTGAGGTCTGGCACACCTCCTCTGGGAGGCATGCCTCATACCCTAGCCTCAGGCTATTACTTAAAGCCCTTTGTCTCCATGGTGTGCCCAGAGCCCCCAGGGTTTGCGTCCCTGTTGGAATCACCAACTGTCCCTGGGGGGCGGGGGTCTGTGAACCTCATTGGACAAGGCTGTGTCTCCTTCTACAGCCCCCAGGCCTGGCAAGGTAACAGGCCTGGAGCCGTGGCCATGGGTGTTGGCTGAATGACATGCCAGGTGGTCTCCCTGCTCCACATGGAGGCACTCAGACCCCTGGAGTCCTCAAGGATCACAGCAGGGGACAGAGACAAATTGGCAGGTTCCCAGAAGACCCATCCCACTAGAACTAAGGGAAACGTGGGTGGGTGGTGTGTCCAGAGCTCAGATAACTCCCTCTAGGTTGTTGTTGTTGTTGTTGCTGCTGCTGCTGTTGTTGTGGCTGTTGTTATTGTTGTTAGGTGCCCTGAGTTGGGTCCATCTCATAGCGACCCCACATACAGCAGAATGAAACACTCCCCGATTCTGTGCCAGACACACAGTCTTATCTATGTTCAAGCTCATTGTTGCAGACACTGTTAATCCATCTAGTGGAGGGGTTTCCTTTTTCTCACTCACCTGCCCCTCTCCCAAACATGATGTCCTTCTCTGCCCTTGCTCCCCAGACACCAGCAATGCTCCCTGGTGGACCCGAGCCGCAGCCTTCCTCCCAGGGCAGTGGGGATGGGAGGAGGACAAAATCTTTTGCAATATGGTTTCTGTTACCACAGCTTCAGCCATGGAAGGAGCTCCTTAAGTCAAGCAGGAAGCAGAAAATATCAGATTTAGATCCCACATTCCATGCGTTGTAACAATTATGCGCTAGAGTCACACAGGACCATGCAGGACCCACAGAGGCAGAAATGCGGATTGCTGTCGGGGACGGGGTTACCTTCATGGGAAACCAGTTGTACTCTCGGCACACACCAGGTGTGCGGAGGCCCCCGTGGTGCACACTTGGCAACCCCAGGCCATTTGCTCACAGGCACTGGGTCAGGCACACTCCAGCTCCAATCCGGATGGGGAGGCCCCCCAACCCCATCTCTGCTTTTTCAGACCTTCACAGGCTGTCTGCAGCCTCTCCCCAGCAGGGCTCACCCCCACCCTGAGCTTCAGCACAGGACCCCCACATCAGAGCCTCCAGCCCAGGGCGGCCCCCTGAAGTTCCAAGCCACAGACCCAATGACTTCTGTCAGGTTGTTTCTGGGGTTTCTCTCTCTCTGTGTTGTAGATGGAGGTGAAGTTGGGGGGGTTGGCCTGACACTGCACCCGGTGGCGAGGCTGTGGCCAGAGAACAGAGTGGCAGGCAGATTGAAGTAGGGTGAAGGGTGAAGTAGGGTGAAATAGGGTGGTCGGAGGAAGGCTGAAGGCTAGGCAGGAGAGTAAATGGGCCTTGGGCTCTTAAGGAACTACAAGGACCCAGTGAGCTTCTCTTAGGTGGTGTTCAGCAAAGGCTGTTGATCTCTAAGCTCCAGAGTTTATATGGCCTGATAGCCAGCCAATCAGGGGAACAGGGCTGAATCAGAAATGACCACTTGGGCATCAGGGGGGCTTTAGATGCTACCATACCTTGGGTGCCATCTTGGCCCACTCAATGGGAGGGGGAAGAGTAACATACTCAGATGTATGGCAAAGGTGACTAGTTGCCATCTTGCCCCATGGGAGCAAGTAACACGGATGTTGGGTAAGGGTTGCTCACCTTGGAGGAGAGGGGTCGGTCCTCCAAGTGGGCTAGATGAGCTCCTAGGACCAGCCATGTTTGGGATATTCTCTATCCCCCTGGGAATCCCAGCAACCTCCCCATCCCCAGGCCCTCAAACACCTCTTGTCCAAAACCCACTCATCACCCACCAACACTGTGCTCCTTCTCCAAGTCCCCTGCATGGGAGGAGGATCCCACCGTCCAGCCACACACAGGAGCCAAGCCATAGCGGCATCTTAAGTCCTCTGGCCCATGTCCACTGATCTCTCCATCTCCTAGGACTCCCTGGATGGCCAGCACCCTAGCCCAGGCCACCGTCATCTCCAGCTCTGCATATTTTCTTGCCCTCAGCACAACATGCTCCAAACCAGCATGGTCAGTCAGGCCACTCGTGTCCACAACCCTCTGATAGGCTCGTGTTGGCCCTAGGGACAGTGCGAAGGTGGGAGCACCTGGAGCTCCATGCCCTGACTCCTGCTTCCTTCTTCCAGTAATTCCCTTCTGTGCTCTCTCTCCTCTCTGGGGCTCGGCACATGATTCGCCTTTTCTGCCTGTCTGCTCTAAAGGGAGCCGACTCTCCACACTTCCTGCCGCGAGTCCCGCCAAACTACTTTCCCCTTTCCCTCCTGGCCTTTTCATCAGTTCAGTCAGTCAGTCAACAAATACCTTCGAAGCCAGGACTGTGCTCCTCCACAAAGCCCTTTCTGACCCCAACTGCTTCCCATATGCAAGGGCAAAGCAGCTTACTGAGGACGCCCCCATGATTGCTCATCTTGTCTATAAAGACAACAGAAACAAAGCACACAGGGCATATGAACATATGCATTCATTCAAGAGACATATTGGGGAAAGTCATTTTTCAAACTTTCTTCCTGTGGGATTTCTCCACTAACGTAAGGGTGATAATGATGTTGACAGTGGGTAGTTGGTAGCCAAGGGAACCTGCTCTTTGTCCTCCAGACTCTTCATGGAGAGAGCAACAGGCTAGTGGGCGTGGTTTGCCCCGCCTGCTGGCCCTGCTTCCACGCTCAGCTTTTCTCTCCCTGGACACCGCCTCTGGACTCTCATCCCCCTGGAGAAGCAAGTCTACCACAAGCAGTTCTTCTACATTCTGCGGGCCTCCGAACTTGGTCTGCCTCCTTACGAAATCTCCCTGGGACCCAAGGTGGCCATCAAAGGCAGGCTCTGCCTAGGCCTCCAGGGCTCTGTCACCCAGCAGGGAGTGGCTCTCTGCAGCACCTCTGTGGGGCATCCTGAGCAGCTGTAGGGAGGACTGAGAACCCTCCGGGGGAGCGCAGCCAGCGGAGGCTGGAGGTAGAGGCTCTGCAAGACAACTGAACACCCGGGGCTGGGATGCTGTGTGTTCACTGTGAGGCCCCCAAATCTCCACAGCCGGACAGAGTTCCAGCTTCGGAGATATGTGTTGACTGGCTGAATGAATGAAGAAATGAAAAGGCCAAGAGGGAGAGGGGAGAGTAGTTGTGCAAGGGGACCAGCGGCAGGAAAGGCAGAGTCCTGTCCTCCCTTCAGAGGCGAAGCATCACAGCCGCGCAAATACACTGATTAAATGTCACCGCGTGCCAGACGTGGGCTCAGCGTTTGCAAGGTGGTGGCGGCGAGCGGGAAAGAGCGCAGCCACACGGGCTGCCACACAGCCACACTGCTTGCTCGGAGGCCACCGAGGCTCCGCCGAGCTCGGCCGCGGCCGCCAGGGGGCGGGCCAGGGCGGCGGGGAGGCGGCCGGGCGGCTTGGAACGCGGCTGGGCGGGGACGCGGCGACGCCGAATCCCGTGACCACACGACCGCCCCGTGCTCGCGGCCGCCGACATGCAGTCCCCGGCGGTGCTCGTCACCTCCAGGTGAGCCAGACCCCCGCCCCGCGTGTCCCTGACCGCGCGGAGTCGGCCCTCGCGGCCCCGACCACCCCAGCGCGCTCGGCGGCTTTTCCGGCTGGGCTCCCTGCCCTGCGAGAGCGGTGGCGCGTCATCGAGTGTCCCCGTCTTACGGATGAGGAAACTGAGGCTCTATAGAGGATAAAGAACTCACCCAGGACCCAGCGGAAAGCCCAGGACGGGCCTGTCGGTGCAGGCGGGCAGCGAGGAGCCTCCCCCCCCCCACCCTTCCTGCTGACTTGGGGTCGTTTCTTTCCACTGGAAAACTCTAGACCCGCCCCCCGCCCTCCCCCGCCCCCTTTGCAGCGTTCAAGGAGCAGAGAAGCCCAGCCCCGCAGGGGAGACCCGCGCCGGGGCAGCTGGTGCTAGGAGGGGCAGTAAGGGCTGTAAGTTCAGGTTGCCATGGGAACGCAGTGAGTGAGTTTGGACGCTGACCCGGTGCAGCTGCCAGATGAGGGAGCTCAGAAGTGAACTAAGAGCGAGAGGTCCGGACCCTGGGGAAGGGGCAGTGTGTGTCCACCGTGGGCCAGGCCTGGGGGACCCACGCAAGATGGGTCCAGGAAAGGCTGGGTGGAACGTGGTTTCACTCTTTTCCGCCTTTCAAATAGTCCTAAAGCGATGCACCTCAAGCATTTCTATATGCTCCACTTTTATTCCCCCTACACAAAATCCTGGGCTCTGGTGCACATTTAGCACACAAGTCAACCTGTTGCCCATTCCAAATGTTAATGTCTAAGCTGCAGTTCGAACTTCCTGAGACTTCAGGTCTAAAAAACTATGATTCTTTTCATAAACCCTGATCTTGGAACGTACTTGGTCTCAGCATGGCACAGTAAGGCTACCCGTGTATCTGCGTTGGCAGAAGAGGATTCCCAACTGCTGTATAAGTCTCCTCATCTTGCTGAGCCTCCGTTTCTGCAAATGGAGGGTGGGCATTGGCAAGTGTGAGCCCCTGAGCAGCAGATGCCCCTCTCGGCTGCACCAGAGAGCCCCATGGGCTATGACTTTGGTGCTGGGTGCCTTAGAAGTGAGGTGGGTGGCTTCCCTCACTGCTAACCCACACGTGCCTGTTAACAAGCTTAGAGTGCTGGTGGTGAGGCCAGGGGAGTCCTGCTCCTTCCTTCCTGCTGGCAGGTACCAGCAGACCCCAGGAGCTCGCCTGCAGGGGCGTCCCAACACCTTGGCTCAGCCCAGCACAGAGCCAGCTCACGTTTCCAGCCTCACCTCTTGCTGCCAGCAGGTGTTTATCAGGGGCCTCTTCCCTGCCAGGTGCCAGTCCAAGTTCCAGGATACATCGGGTAAACAAAAACAAAGCCCTACCTTCTGAGTTTCAGTGGGGGCAAAGGGACAGTGAGCATGTGCAGATTGTGTCAGAGTGATAAGTGCCTGAGAAGGAAGACAAAGTTGGTGGAGGAAGTCAAGGGATAGGAGCGAGTGGTATGGGAAGGAGGTGTCTAGAGGAAATCTTGAAAAAATGTACTTGGCAAAGAGAACAGCAAGAACCAATATCCTGAGGGTGGTTTGGCTGGAGGGGAAGGGGCCAGGGAAAGTTTTAGGTGATGCAGTGAAGAGATGGGCTTGGGAACAGAGGACAGCCAGGGAAGGCCTCGTAGGTGTGGGAAGGCTGTGGGGTTTCATCCGGAGTGTCGTGGGAGCTGTGGGCAGAGAGGCCACAGGAGCTGACCTGGTTTTTCAAAGATCCTGTGGCTGCAGCTGAGCAGAACATTCCACAGGTCCTTGCAGGAATCCCCGTGGGTGGAGGTGGGATTAGAGGTGTCTAGGTTCTGGGTGTGTTCTGGAGACGGAGGGTCAGGCTTGCTGCTGACGAAGTGCAGGGTGTGAGAACAAGGAAAAGTAGAGGCCAGGGCCAGGCTTTGGTCCTAGGACCAGGAGGACGTGCTTGCTGCTTACGGAGATGGGGAGACTATGCAAGGAGCAGGTTTGCAGACGGGGAGTCAGCATTTGTCTAGACAGGTTAATTTAAGGTGCTGTTGACAGTCAAGTGGCACTATCAGGTAGGTGGCTGGAAGGGGCATGAAAGGAGGGGAGAGTCTGGACTACAGATAGGAATTGGGGCACCATAGGCCCAGCATGGGTGTTTGAGGCCTTGAACTTGGGTGAGATGGCCTAGGGATCTCCTGGGGAGGCTACCACAAGAGAAAGATCTAGAAGGGTGCTGTGAACGAGGTCAGGGGGAACCAGGGAAATGAAGTGAGGATTCATGTTTGGAGGTGACATCACACATCACAGGTTACAGGTTACCTGGGCAAGGGCAATTCAGTTGCATCGTGAGGACAACAGTCAGGATGGCCTGGGTTTGAGATCAAACAGGAGAGGAAAGAGAGGGGAGAAGGGCAGATGGAACCACGGCGTGGTGGAGGGCTGGCCTGGAGTGGAGCCTGCCAGTTTGGCCACAGCCCCAGAATGGAGGCAACGACTGAGGCAGGTGCAGGCCCGTGGGTGGATGTGCCCAGGAAGCACAGGCTCTTCCGATTGCTTCATTTCCTCAGGGGAGAGCAGGCGATGGGGGTTTGCTGAGCGGGAGGGATTAAACTTCATGTCCTACTGCTCAAGGGCTGGTCTCTGGAGCAGCACAGAGAGGCGTTTAGTGTCAGTTAATGCTTCCCCCAGAGTCTCAGAACCAGAAACTTCCTGTTAACAAGATCCCCCAAGGAATCTGGAGGCACATCACAGTTTGAGCAGCTTGGTCTGGGACCCAGGAGGACGCACACAACTCCTGTGGGACAAAGCCTGCCCACCACTTGCTTTCATGGGTGCATGTCTACGGAACACACCCCATCTACGCAGGGGCTGTCTGTCGTGCTTTCCTTTTGTGCTCAGAGGGCAAAGTCTCGTAGTTGCAACTAAAATCAAGTGGCCAGCAAAGCCTAAAATATTTACTCCCTGGTCCTTTACAGAAAAGCTTTCTTAGGGACGTAGGGAAATGGGGAATCAGCGGGTTACGCCCAGCTGCCTCAGAATCTCACAGGGCTTGTTGAAAGGAAGGTTTCTGGGCCACCCTCAGCTTCTGACGCAGCAACCTATGTGCACCTTTCTCCCAAGTCCCTAGGTGACGCCAGTGCTGGTCCAGGGGCTGCATTCTGAGAACCTCACATCAGGGAGACTTAGCATTGTCAGGTGCGCTGCTGTGGCCTGAAGTCAGTGGCCATGAGTTTCAGGTGGGAGCAGGTAGCACAGTTGTGCCATCAGGCTGAGCTGCCTGGGCACAGGGGTGAAGGAGAAAGAGAACTGGAAACGTGAGTGTTTTTCAGGCCAGTTCAGCCCCTGGTGAGAGGTCAGGGGCACTGAGACCTGAGGCAGAAAGAGTCCAGCTGGGCAGCGGGACTCAGCTAGTGAGGCAGACACCCCAGAGAAAGGGGCCAGGGTCCCAGAGTGTAGCCCCTGTGCCATCAGACATGGGGTGCTTCCAGGGAGCTGGGGCCACAGGAGTTTCCAGCCAGGTTCAAGGTCCCCTGTAGTTTTCTTCCACCACTGAGAGGCCCTCCCCGGGGGTCCCGCTCAGGTGCCCTCCTTGTCACTTCCAACCACTTGTGGGTTTTTTCATGACAATCCTAAAGAAAAAGATGCCCCATTTCTTTATCATTCCTGGAAGAGGCTGCCTGGCTCTGGTTTTCTTACTGGGGACTGACCCCCAAGACAGCAGGCAAGCCGTACCCTTGAGGGGCCTCTTTCCCCTTCTTTTAGGTGGAGCCTGAGTCGGGCAGCAGCAGGCAGAAGTGACTTCGCCCTGTCCACGTGCTGGGAGTGGCGACTCCTTTGTGCTCCCCTGAGCCTCTAGGCTCCCTTTGCCCTGCTGTCCTGGAGACGGTGACCCTGTTCATGTGCAGTCACACGCGCTACTGAGCATGGGCGGAGGATGCTGTCCTTTGGCCACTGGCGAAGGGAAGAGGGTTTATTCGCAGGTGTGGATTCCATCTCACGGTGAACATCTGCCCTGGCTGCACGTGGACGCTGCCGAGGAGGCGGGTCTGCCCGGGCCTTCCCGTGGGCTCTGTGCTCCTTGGGGAGCCTTACGCGAGATAAGAGTAATCCTGGTGTCTCCAGGTCACTGTAGACACTGGAAGCACACACACAGCACACATGTAGTCTGTCACGATAGGCTGCCCCCGCTGTTGACAGCGGCCTTGATTTGGGGACTGAGTGTACATGCTAGTGTGGGGATGCAAGGGGCCCTTTTGGAAGGGGTCCTGAGGGGTGGCCATTGATGGATTGGATAGAACTATGGAGAGAGAAGGCCAAGGCTGGGCAAATTCAAGCCCCGAAGCCTCTCAGGCCCAGAGGCCAGAACCCCAGCCCTGTTTCAGGAAGGGCCCGCCGGGGCACAGCAGGCCTCCTGCGAGGAGCAGAACCCGGCTTGCCCTGGCGGGGACGTTAACACACCTGACACCTTTTCTCACAGAAAACATTCTGCCTCATCTTTGCCCTCCGCACTGTTCCTGTTGTCTGGGTAGAGTTCTGAGCGCTCCACTGGGCCCTGGTGAGCATCAGTGTCCCCACCAGGGGAGGAGATTAGCTGGTGCAGCCTTGTGGCCTCCAGAGGGAGACACTGTCTGTTCCCAGGAGAAAGGCAGCCAGTTTCCTGCTGTCTCCGATGTTACTGGTTCCCAGCTGAGCAGACTCTGGCCACTCTCCTGCCCTCTGGCTCACTGAGGAGGTTCCTAGGAGGATTTGGGTCCTCTTTGTGTGCACGGACCCAGGCACCTCCCTTAGTGTGCGTGGAGTTCCTGCAGTGCGACCTCAAAATTCAGCAAAGCTCGCACACTGAGTCTGTGCAAAACATTTAGCTGTTTTTCTTTTCTTTTCTTTTTTCTTGCTTGCTTGCTTTTCCTTCCTTCCTTCCTTCCTTCCTCCCTCCCCCCTCTCTTTTTCTTTCTTTCTATCTTTTGTACATGGGGTTGACCTCAGAGTCTCACACATATTTTGCAAGTGCTCTACCACTGGGCTGCACTTCTAGCCCAGTTTTTACATTCTATTTGTAGTCAGGCTCTTGCTAAGTTATGTAGGCTGCCTCTGGCCTTGAACTCGTGATCCTCCTACCTCGGCCTCCTGAGTCACTGCAATTAAAAGGCATGTACCACTGGGCCCGTGTTCGTGATTTCAGTGAGCCCAATTCTTCTCTCTTTCCTTCCAGGAGGAGACCTTTGTCCCTGAGCCTGTGCCTGGGCAGCCAGGCTTTGTGAGGGGCTGGCATGGGGCAGGTGGCCTGGGGTGGTGACTACTGAGGATGGCCAGCAGCAGGGCCCAGCACTCAGGCCTGGGCAGCCATGTGGAAGTCCTGCCCGCGTTTCCCTTGAGAAGCCTGCTGACCTGATCCTGAGCTTTGCTGGCCTTCTTTTCCTTCGGCAGGCAAGTTCAGAATGTCCACACCGGCCTCGACCTGACAGTCCCCCAGCACCAGGAGGTGCGCGGCAAGATGATGTCTGGCCACGTGGAGTACCAGATCCTGGTGGTGACCCGGCTGGCTGTGTTCAAGTCCGCCAAGCACAGACCCGAGGACGTCATCCAGTTCTTGGTGAGCGCGGGACCCTAGCCAGGGTGCTCCAAGGGTGCCCAGGGCCTAGACGGGCAGGGGTATCTGCCCACCATGGTGCAAGTAGCATCAGGATGCAGACACTTCTCCATTTCCTGCTCTCTCAGGGCCTGGAGTGCCAGACTGTGTCAGATGCAGGGGACACCAAATAGATCAGATGCTCATCGTCCATGGGGGAGACAGATAAAGATGGTGACTGGCACTCACCAGGGGACCGTGGGAGTGTGGAGAAGGGGCACCTAGCCCACCCTGGGCAGAAGGTTCTGGAAATGTCTCAAAAGAGGTGAGGGTCGAGCAGCGTTTTAAAGAGCAGGTGGGGCTGAGCAGTAGAAGAGGGTAGAAGGTGTCCCCGGAAGAAAGCACAGCCTAAGCAAGAGGGTAGAAGGTGTCCCCAGCAGAAAGCACAGCCTAAGCAAAAGTTCCCAGGCTGGAGAGGAGCTCTTGTGGTGGGTCTCTGAGCAGTTGAGTGTGGCCCTGGGATGCCGCGGGAGGAGATGGGGATGAACGGCAGGCAGGACCCAGGTTGTAGCCGCACTTGTCTTGCAGCCAAGGAGGTGCTTTAAGCAGGGGCGTGACATGGCCCCATTTGCCTTTCAGTCGCGGATCTGGTGGGCGTGTGGAGTGGGATGAGAAGGAATGAGTCAGTTCTGAGGCCTGCGCAGTAGGCCCCAAGGCGAGGGCTTGCAGCAGGCCCACAGCAGTCAGGACACGAGGGAGGGAGGGAGCTGAAGACAGGGGCAAGGTAGCACAAGGCACTGCTCTGTCGGCCATAGTCAAGAGCATGGGTGCAGGAGCAGGTTAAGGGGAGGGTGGAGTGAGTGGTGCCTGCCCAGTGGATGGACGTGCAAAGGTGAAGCTCAGGACCAGGCCATGCCTAAGACACATGTTTGGAGACATTAGCTCGGAGGCAGGTTAAAAGCCTGGGGGTGGTCATGGGAGGTGGCGCCAACCTGTAACCCCAGCACTGCGGAAGCTGAGGCAGGAGGATCATGAGTTCAAGGCCAGCCTGAGCTACATAGCAAGATCCTGTCTGGAAAAAAAAAAAATGTCTGGGAATGGATGAAGCTGCCTGGAGCACAGATGTGGAAGGTGGAGGGCAGGGCTGAGGGTGAAATCCTGGGGGCACTGGCAGGTCAGGGATAGTTGAGGAGGAGGAGGAGGACTGGGCATCTGAGGAGTCACAGGAGCTGAGAGCGTAGAGTGTTTCAGGAAGGGGTGAGAGCACAGACATTTATTTTTTTTTTCCCTTTTAACTTGTTATAAAAAGGGTCTGGACCTGTGACCAGGAAAGACAGGCTGTTGGATTTTAGGATATGGCATAGGGAGCTGGAGTTCCAGAGTACATACGGGAGCAGCCTGCTACAGGCTTGCACAAAGGTTGGTCATCTCTGGGCAGCCATAGAAGAAGGGGAAGTAATGAATTGTGTAACATATTACCTCGTGTGTCTGTCAGCTTGTGGTACTGTGGGGGCTTGTGTGTCGCTATGATGCCAAAAGCTATGCTACCAGAATCTCAGGTACCAGCAGGGCCACCCATGGTGGACAGGTGCCAGCTGAGCTTCCAACTAACACAAACTAGGGAGAAGGACCCAGCAGCACATTCCCGAAACAATTAGTCATTGAAAACCCTATGAATAGCAGAGAAGCACTGTCAAGTACAGTGCCGGAAAATGAGCCCTATAGGCTGGAAGGTATTCAAGAAATGACTGGGGACGAGTTGCCTCCTCAAAGTAGAGTTGATAGGAGTGGAATAGAGCTCCTAGGACCTCCTTTTGCTGATGTGGCATGACTCAAAATGAGAAGAAACAGTGGCTGCAACAATGGCTCAAAATAAAAAGATTGTGCGCACAGCACAGTATCGCTGAGTGTTTCATTGTGTTGTACATAGGATCACCATGAATTGGATCCCTCTTGATGGCACCTAACAACAGAGACATATTTAAAAAGACCAAATTGTATGAGAAACGTGTGGCACAGACCTTTTTTAAGGGACATGGAACCACATCATGAAGAGAGCCGAAAGGAGTGGTGCTGTGTTTCATTTGATTGCTCCTTAGACCAACTCTTGGTGCCACGTGAGCCAGTAATTCTGGGTTTACATGTACTGAGAGTGGCTCCTTCAAGGGACAAGAGCAGAAAAGGAGAACATTAAAGATTGGTGCTCCTGGGTGTGAGGAAGAGGCAGGCTGGCCCGCTCAGTCCTGTGCAAAGGGCTGGACTTAGGTGTGGGAGGACATCTGTAATACCTTTTCACATACCACACCAGTACCACTTTGTCCTAACCGAGAATGCTCATGCCCTGTGGAGTGCATGCACACATGCAGGTGCTTCTCTGACCTTTTGAAGTACCTGCAAGGGCAAAGGGAAACTCATTTGCTCCCCATGAGATCTGGGGACGTAGCCCAAAGTGGCATACCCAAAGCCTGAAATCTCTTTGGAGTTTATGGTTTAGCTAAAAGAATTAATGAGCATTTTGCATCTACCCTGTAAAAGAACACATATGAAGTATGACCCAAAACTAAGGTGACATGTTTAAATTAAAAAAACATATTCAGTAAAAGACACATGGCCTCTAATCCTCCTATATATACCCCCTCTGGCTTTGAACACATTTATTCCATCATTCTTGCTACTTTCTGAATCAGTTCTGGAGTTCTCTTTCATGAGTGTCTTTCATGGGACTATATAATATATAACATCTGCCTTCGATGTCCTGAATTGATTCAAAATGTTTACCTTTTGTGGTCATTTTGGCTTTGGAGAAGAGCCAGAAGTCACATGGAGCCAGGTCCAGTGAATAAGGTGGATGCAAATACACAGTAATGTTTTCATTTGACAGAAATTACCATACCAGAAGTGTTGTTCATGATCCATGATTTTTGTTGGTTATTAGGTGCTATTGGGTTTGGTCCAGCTCACAGTGACCCTATGTACAACATAACCAAACACTATCCAACACTGTGCCATGCCCAGCACTCTCTCTGTGCTTCTCTGCTATTCATAGGGTTTTTGATGGCTGATTGTTTCAGGAGTGGGCTGTCAGGTCCTTCTCCCAAGCCTACAGCAACCTGGTGTTCCCAGACAGTCTCCCATCCAAGGACTAATCAGGTCCAACCCTGCTTTGCTTCCAAGATCAGATGGGATTGAACATCAGGATGGTATGGCTATAGATGATCTACAATTTAGGGATTCAACTTAAATACACCCTGTCAGCCAGGCATAGTAGCACACACCTGTAACCCCTGTGACTTGGGAGGGGAAGGCAGGAGGATCATGAGTTTGAGGCCAGAGGTAGCCTATGTAACTTGGTGAGACTGTCTCAAGATTAAAAAAAAAAAAAAAAAAAAATTTAAAAAGAGGGCAGGAGGTGTAGATCTGGGGTGAAGTGCTTGCAAAGCATGTGTGAGGCCCTGGGTTCAAACCCCCCAGTATCACGCACACAAAAAAAATAATTTTTTTTTTTTACAGTCCTGGGGGTTGAACCCAGGGCCTCGCGCTTGCATGCTCTGCAAGTGCTGGACCACTGAGCTGCACCCCAGCCCATTTTTTTTAACTTTTTTGAGACAGGGTCTCACTAAGTTACACAGACTACTTCTAGTCTTGAACTTGCGATCCTCCTGCTTCTGCCTCCCAAGCTACTGGGATTACAGGCGTGCGCCACCGTGCCTGGCAAAAAATAACATTTTTTATAAACTTAACACACACCTCTTCCCAATAGTAGCTTACACCCAAATGACTGCACCAAACAAGTTGAAACTTGTCACCAACTGTTACTAAGACTCGCCTCTTGTTTCCCGTATGGAAGATCCCTGTAGCATCATTCACCCTATTTTTTATTCAGTTGTAATGTTTAATATAGCCATGCGTTTAATTGTTAACCATGGGGTAACGCCAGTGCTCAGGCCCTATATCCAGGGTTTGGCAGACACCCAGTGTGTGCTTGTGGCACAGGTTTGCATACACTTTAACATGAGAGGCTAGCAGGGCAAAGTTACTGTCCGCCCAGGGCTCAGCAGTGCCCACCACGTGGAGGGCACCAGGTAATTGTGAGTTCCCCTCTCAGCTCCCTGTCACCCTCATTGCTGGAGGGTGGTTGATGTAGGGGCGCTAGATGGGGTGGGAGCTCAGGCTTGAAGTGCTCTACCTCTGAGGCTGCCTGGTTTGGTGGGTCTGTGGGCCAAGCCTGTGTGGAGCAGTTGAGCCAGCAGGGGGCGCTCGCCCCCCACCGTGTCCTGTTCTCCCAGCTTGGCCGGAGCTGCCAGTTCCTCAGGGCATCTCAGGTGGGAGGGAGGCTGTGCGATCTGCTCTCTGGGAGAAGGTCCCCCTTGCCTTTCATTGAGGGCTCTTCTCAGGAGAGGACCAAGACCAGGCTCTTGTGCTCCAGTGTGAGCAGCAGCTCGCTGTCCCAGATACCCTCCATTTGGGGGATTCTGAAATGCCCCCTACCCACCTCCTGGAGTCTAGAACCTTCAAACTGGGGGTGCTGGGTGGTGATGCTGTTTAACCAGACACACCAAGTCTAGGGACCGCCAGGCCTCCCCGAGCCCAAGGGCATGGGAACACCTGCGGTCAGCTGCAAATCAGTATGCTCAAGGGGTTTCAGGGGCGCAGGCCGGGCCTGGGGTACAGATCGTTCATGCTTTATCCTCCATACTGCCACGTACTCACCTGGGAGAGGGCCCAGCCCCTGGGGAAACACCAAGGAGTCCAGGACTGAGGGGACAAGGGCTGTTTGTGGAGGCTTGGGCCTAGGCAGATGACTTCTCCAAGCCCACGTGGATTGTAGAGACCACAGCGATGGCACAGAACTCACCGTGCCATGGCTGCTGGCTGCACACGAGACCCAGAGCCAGTGTGAAGCCAGAGCACAACACGTGAACAATCCACACGCCACCTGGAGGTGCACAGAATAGCCAAGGAGGAGGAGGGGTTAGAGGAGGAAGCCAGGCTGAGGCCCCGCAGGAAGCTGAACGCTGCCCTGGGGGACCCAGGCGGTGCGAGGACCACCTTGTGGTTTTTCCCTGGTTCCCCTGCACCGAGGGGTTCTGCCGGCAGAGGAGAGAAGCAGCTTTGGCAGTGCCTGGCTGCGTGGCAGGACTGGCTCCACCGGAAGGCTGCCGCTGGTTCACAGGAGAGAATGATCAAGAGGTCTGTGCCGAGAGAAGGTGACTCACAGAGTTGCCGGAAGGTGATCCAACACCGGCCAGGCGCTGAAGCAGGAAAGCCCCTAATTGGGGCGGCAGCTGTGGTCACACCCCCCGAAGCCAGGCAGGGTTCACTATATCAAGTGACTACCTGGATGGACCTGCAACCGTGTCTGACTTTCCCAAGGGACCAGAGCCCAAGGTAGGCAGGTGGGTGAGGGGCGGCAGGCAGGCCTGCGCCAGATGGACGTGCGCCCTCGGGAATCCACATGCTTCTCTCATTCCAGGTCTCCAAAAAGTACAGCGAGATCGAGGAGTTTTACCAGAAACTGAGCAGCCATTACCCAGCAGCCAACCTGCCCCCGCTGCCCAGGAAGGTCCTGTTTGTTGGGGAGTCGGACATCCGAGAAAGAAGAGCCATGTTCAATGAGATTCTGCGCTCCGTCTCCAAGGATCCCCAGCTGGCCGGCAGCCCGGAGCTGCTGGAATTCTTAGGTACTGAGGCTCCATCCCACATCGCTGAGGTCTCCCTGGCCCAGATCCCGCCTCACCGCCCTGGCTGGGTGGGGGTGGATCCACAACTGCTCAGAAGCATCAGCCAGGCTCCTAAGGCAGGGGGGCCTCACAGGCATCCTTAGGTTGGCTGATGGGCAGGAGGTGACCTAGCCCCACCCCTAGAGCCGCGCCCACTCACACACTCATGTGTACGCAGGCGCCTCTCCCTCCTGCCAGCTGGGACTGGGGCCTGTGACATCCAGGGAACACTGGGCGTCCTCAGCTCTGCTGGTGACCCACTTGCTCAGGACACCTCACTCTCATCCTGTGCCCCCCATGGAGAGAGTTGCCGGTGTGATCCAGCACCCGACCCCCAGCCATGGGGACCTCAAGCCCTTTCGCCCTGCCTCAGCCCCTCTGCCTGCAGGTTTCTCATCTATGAGATGGGGACATGCCTTGCTGGTAGGTCGTGAGAGCTGAGGGACTCAAACACAGGCTGGGAACAGGACCTCCCACAGAGGAAATGGGGGTGAAAATGATCCTTCACCCCAGCACCTCACCTCCTCACAACCCCCACGCGGTGTCCACCCCAGTGCCCTGGATGTCTCCTGTGACTTTCTCCCTCTTCAGGGAGGTGGTTTAACTTAACTCCCTCCTGACTGCTGTGGGCCTTCCAGGGCTGCAGGATGGAGGCCATTTCTCAAAAGAAAAGTGACAGCATGTCAACCAGTTATTTTTAAGTGACAGTTGAAGCCGGGAACAGTGGCACGTGCCTGTAATCCCAGCGGCTCGGGAGGCAGAGGCAGGGGGATCGCAAGTTCAAGACCAGAGGCAGTCTGCGTAATTTAGTGAGACCCTGTCTCAAAAAAATAAAAATATTAGCCTAGGGGTGTAGCTCAGTGGGTCCAGCACTTGCAGGGCATGCAAGAGCAAGGCCCTGGGTTCAACCCCCAGTACTGCAAACAAAACAAAAAAAGTGACAGTTGAGGAATGAAGCAAAATCGGCAGATACACAGCAGGGCTGGGACAGGGCATGGTTGCAGAGGCTGGGGTTCCTGTATCCATTTCTGTGCCCAGCACCTGGGTCTGGAAGTCTCTCCTGGCCCATTGGTTCCAAGGCCACAGCCCTTCCCGCTCCCTCTGCCTGTCTCCAGGCTGCATGCATGGTGACAAGGAAGCATCCACAGATCGAAGAAAGGCTCTGGATATCTTACCCCTCGCTGTTATGCACAGGTGGGACAGGGCGGTCGGACTTCCCTAGAGATTCTATGCCTCAGTTTCCTTGTGTGTAAAATGGAGATTCAGCTACAATCTGTTTCACAGATTCTTGTGGTATTTAAATATAAGATGCTTATTACGTGAAACTGAAGGGACAGGAGATGTTGAATGGTATTTTCACCTTTGAGTAGAAGAACAGCGAAGCGTTACACAGTACGATCATTACCACTCAGTATACGCTGTATGAGCGCTAAAGAACACTTTCTAAGTCTTTTATGTTCCAGGTGATATTTTTAAAAAGTGAGTGCTTTGAAAGATAAACTTCCCAGTCCTTACTCGCGTAGGGATGAACAAGTCGTCCAAACCCACGCTTCTCACACTGTCCCTGGGGGAGGACTGGCTTTTTATTCCTAGCCTGTCACAGATGGATACTTTGAACAGACATCGTATGCTGAGATGTTGTGATGATGCCAGGCTGCTATGGAAGTTTCTGGATGCATGCTCTTCCTTTCTGAATTTACCTCATCGTGGACGCTTGCCTGTGACCATATTTCAAGAAACACTGATCTAAGCCAGATTGTCATGGGGTGACCACAGTTCTGGAATCTTCCACATGCTCACACTGCACCCATCGCGTGGTGGCTGGTCTCTGGGAACTGGTCTCTGTCCGTGGCTAGGTTGCGCAAGCGCCTTGCTGTGACCCAGCACTGTAAAGCAGTCTGGACGCCATGGTCTGGCTCCAATATGCTGTACCCTGGCGAGCGCCCCACTGCTAATCAAGTGGACGTGACCTGGCCATTCCTGCGGTGTAGAAAGTGCTGGGCTGCTGAGATGAACTGCTCCCCCAGTGACCCTGCCACACCAGGTTCTCCTGGTACTACCAGCCCCTGGTGGGCTGCAGCATGCATTTGGCTGCCCACAGGCATTTACTAATGAAGATCAAAGATCATAGCCTTCAATATGGGTTACAACTAAACATCAACGAAACAAAAATCCTCACAACTGGGCCAGCATGCAACTTCACAATAAATGGAGAAAAGATTGAGGTTGTCCAAGATTTTGCTTTGCTTGGCTCTATAATCAACACCCGATGAAGCAGCAGTCAAGAAATCAAAAGACGCATTGCTCTAGGAAAAGCTGTGGCAAAAGATCTCTTTAGAGTATTGAAAAGCAAAGATGTCACGTTGAAGACGAAGGTGCATCTGACTCATGCCATGGTATTTTCAGTTGCATCATATGGTTGTGAAAGCTGGACATTGAACAAGAGAGACAGAAAAAGAATTGATGCTTTTTGAATTATGGTGCTGGAGACGTCTATTGAATATACCATGGACTGCCAAAAGAACCAACAAATCTGTCCTAGAAGAAGTGCAACCAGAGTGCTCCTTAGAAGCAAGAATGGCCAGGCTGCATCTTACATATTTCGGACATGTAGTCAGGAGAGATCATTCCCTGGAGAAAGACATCATGTTTGGGAGACTGGCAGGTCAACACAAAAGAGGAAAACCTTCCTCTGCCAGATGGATTGACACAGTGTCTGCAACAATGGGCTTAAACATAAATAAGATCATGTGCCTGGCACAGAATCGAGAAGTGTTTCGATCTGCTGTATATAGGGTCGCTATGAGTCGGACTTGACTTGATGGCACCTAACAACAGACAATCGTCACCTCCTACCCACACGTACTCACCATCCTGACTGGGGCAGAGTTTGTTCCCAGGAAGGTTTAGGCAACCCTCAGCCTCTGATCCTGGCCCAGGAGGGTGGGGCGAGGTGCTGCCCCCTTGGGGGTGGGTGTGAAGCCCCTTCTTTTCTGTCCTCCTCAGGCACCAGATGCCCTGGAGCTGCAGGCCTCACCAGCAGAGATCCCTCTGCCCTGGACGACATGGGCAGCCAGGCAGGGGCTGACGAGGAGGCTTTTGACTTCTTTGGGCAGCCGGACCAAGTGGCAGCTGAGGGCCCGGCCATCCTGGGCCTGAAGGGCAAGGATGGAGAGAGGGCCGGAGAAGAGGAGGAGGAGGAGGAGGAGGTACTGGACCCTCTGGGCATCATGCGGTAGGTCTCCCATTGCCCACAGGGCCCCCCTCTGGCTCGCCCCAGGCTTTCTAGAGACCATCCTTACCCGCTGTGCTTCCCAGGTCCCTGCTCAGGGTCTGGGTAACCAGGTCTTAGCCCAGAATGCTCAAGGAGACTGCCTTTGCTCACCTTTGGCCTCATCCACGCCACTGGGGCTGGGCTTAGCTATCACCTAACCTCCCTGGTTGCAGGGGGTCCTCTGCCAGCTGGCGCCAGGGCTGGGGTTCTCCTTCCAGCCATGTGCCTGGCCTTGTGACCACAGCCCATTTCACCATCTGTGAAGCAGGAGGATTTACCTCGGCTCTGCCCTGGCAGGGCAGTCAGAGGCCCCTTGGGTTGTTGGGTGGAGGGGGCTTGTGACCCGCAGGTACTGCCTGCACTCAGCGTGCGGAGGCAGAGCGAATGGGAGCATCCTGGCCTGTGAACAGCGTCCCATTCACAAGCACACACGTGCGCCCATGTACACACGCATGTGCACCCCTGCCTGGAGACGAAGGCAGGCCAGCCGTGCACCCCTTTTCCTTTCCTGGCTCTTTGACTGCCTTTGGCCAATCAGGGAGCTGCTTCTGAGCCCTTGGAGCATGGGCACCCCTGTGCTGGGGCTGGGGACGGTGACATAGACTGAGGAAGGACACTGGAGAGTGAGGCATCTGACCCCAGGGCCCCTTGGTGGACCACAGGCTGAGAAGTTCGGCAGGATGTCCCAACCAGGTGGCAGTGGCTTCTCTAATGGGAACCAGGCCACTCAGCATCCCCCCAGCACCCTCACGTTTTCTTCTCGGTCCACCCAAGGAGGAACTAACGTTTCCTAAGCACCTACTACATGCTGGGCATTGTACTTTGCGCCTTACATAGCGTGTCTCATCGGTTCCCTGCCTTGGAATCAGCTGTTATTATCCCATTTTACAGATTAAAAAAGCAGAAATTTGCATAGGCCCGGGGTCCTGCCTGAGGTCAGACAGCTGGTGGAGAATGGAGCCAGGGTGGGTGCTGAGTTTAGATCCTGGTGTCTAGAGGCTGGTGGGGCTTGGGTCCAGCGTACAGGGGATGAGGGTTCACACTGGGAAAAGGTGCTGGGACTCAGGGCCACAGCAGGCTCAGGGCAGTCAGTCTTCAGCTGGTGGCCCCCTAGCCAGCCTTGGCCTGGAGTGGGTATCAGGGCCTTGAGGGGCAGGCAGTGAGGACAGTGAGGTGATGCAAGGCCAGTGGGGTAACGCAGGGAGAAGCCTATAATAGTGGCTCCTTATCAGCCTTTCCCAGCCCCGAGGCACGGCTGGACTTTATTTTGGTAAGGATCAGGCATTGTTTGAACCCAGATTCCTTGTTGTTCTGAGTAACCACACGTAGTGCCAAGCTGAGATAGACTTCAGTGGCCTGTGCCAGCCTTCAGCCGAATGACACATTCAGCAAAGCGGCTCCTTTTTTGGGTAGGAAAATGCTCTTTGGGATTGGCAAGTGCTACCTTGAGTTTCCTACTCACTCCAGTCGCACAGTGTCAGGGAGTGTGGCTGCAGCCTGGGACCACCTGCCAAGGCTCTGGGGGCCTGGCTCCTGACTCCTAGGCAACCTCGGACCTCAGAGCCATCCCCTCACCCACTGGTTTTTCTTTTAAGAACCCAGTTGATGTTTTCCTCTCTGTCAGGAATAACAAGTAACATTTTTCAAGAGCTTTTGAAATGCCAGGAACTGAGTTAATTAGCATTTGCTCGAATTAGCTCATTGCACCTTTGACACAGCATTTCTGAAACTGTTTTGCTGTGACCTACAGTAAACATAACACTGTATGTCGTGATCCTAAACATACACGGCTACATATACTGTATAAAACGGATGCAAGTTTCAAGAACACGGATGCAGTCTCACGAAATGTACTTTACTCTGCTGACATTTCCTGTTCTATTTCATTTTGTGAAAAGGCCATGATGCCCCAGGCTGCTTCCCAGGCCCATTGTGGCCCTGGTGTGGGAAATGGAAGCTGACACCGGTGTCAGTTTCATTTCGTGTGTTGGGACACTGGAGTCCAGAGTCAGGTTGCTCGTCCTCATTCACACAGCCTGCAAATGCCAGAGCCAGGGCCTGAGGCCACCTGAGCCCCGTCTTTCCACAGAGTGGGAATTGGGCAGGGCCCTTTCACACATGGGTAATGGAGGACACAGCTGAGCCAGGACTTGGCCAGAGCCTGGAGTGGGACAGAGCGGAGCCTGGAGGTTGAGTTTTCCCCTCGGCATCTCCAGGGTGGCAGATTTGGCGGGGAGCATCTCACACAGGGCTGCCCTCTTGGTCCTTTGGTGGGGCGCATTCTGTTCTCAGGTGGCTTATGTTCTGCGCACCTCAGTTTCTCTGCACGTGCAGCAGCCCTGACTCCTCAGCTGTCTCTGCACCCTACCCCAGCTTCCCAAAGGGCCTGGATCGGTGGCTTCCCGGGAGCAGCCATCAACCCACCCACCATTTCCATGGTCAGGCCTTGGACCTTCCCTGCCATGGCCACAGCGGGGCACTGTGGCTCCACCACAGAACCACCTACAAGAGTGGGAGCCCCAGCACAAAGCTAGAGCCTGACTGGCCTGGCATTTCTTTGTCTTTTCAACCTGCCTCTGATTAGGGAAAAGAAGGTGGCGAGCACATAAAGACAGAAAAGCCCTCACCCTGGTCATCCCGGCACTGCTGCTCCCCTTATTTGCAGGGGTTTTTCTCTGACCCTGTCCCAGCATGGTCCACATGAGCGCAGGCCTTTTTGTCTCTGCCTTTTTGTCTAATGATCTGTCTTCATCGCCTCTCCTTGTTATATGTAATTTCCGTATTTAACTCTCAATTTTGGCATCCTCATGGTTCTGAGGAAATTAAAGTTTAACCACTGTAGTCTTGCCTTCTGTTGGAAAGACTCTCCTAGAAACCTTTGTCGTAGTGACTCAAGTGATACTCGACTAGTAAAGAAACACTGAAAATAGGTGAAAGTCCTTTCCCAGGAATTACACTTTCCAATATCCGGGTCTTATTCCCCAATGGGATGGCATTATACCCATTTTCCTGAATTTGTATTTTTTCAGCTTACATGCTAGGTCTTCACCGATCCCTAGATAAACAGCTCCGGTTGTACTCCGTGCCAGGTCCCAGCTTGTAGACACCGTGGGTCTTCCATAGGCTTTTGCTATCACAGGCAGGAATCTGTGCAGAGCTTTCATTCTGTTGAGCTTTTTGCCAGATACCAGCGCCAGAGCAAAGTCGCCAGAGCTTCTGCTGGGGGCTCCAGGAAAGGCTTCTTGAAGGCTGGACCTCTCTGTCCGAAGCCGTCTGTCTTTCCAAACCCTTTCCGCTGCAAGACCACCTCCCTCACCTCTTCCCCAGCCTGCTTCCCAGGCACAGGGAGCCCTTGTCTGGGTCCCAGGTCCCTGAGGGCTCAGCTTTCCGAGGGACAGGCTGGCTCCTCTGCCTGTCTGCCCAGACTCTCAGACAGGGTCCCACGCCGTGGCCTCAAGTGATGCAGCTGGAAATGCTGTGTTTTGTTCTAATCATTATAGGTATTCTTACGTTACCACCTGGGTTTGAATGAAGTTGCTGCTCTCAGATGATGCTATGGTTCTGAATGTCCCTAGCACGCTGCAGCCGTCCCCAGATTTGCTAACCCGGCTCTGAAAATCAAGGTGATCCCCCAGGTGAGGCGTGGTGAGAGCTCCAGGGATAGGGCAGCCTCGGCCCTACCTCCGGGAGGGCCTCAGAGCTGCCTGCCATGGATGCCTGACATTAAACAGTGTCACCATCACTCCTGGGCTAGGGGTCTTGAGCTCAGACAGCCAGGCCTTCCCAGAATGCCACCATCACAGCAGAGACCAGCTGCAGACTGCGCATCAGCATGGAGATGGGTGGAGATGCAAATTCCCAGCCCCTGTGTAGAGCCCTGAGCTCTGTTTCAGCCCTAAGGCAATTCCCGTGCAAGCCCAGGTGGAGCAGCCCAGGCCCAGGCGCCCGATGCCCCCTAGGGTGAGCAGAGAGGGCAAGCAGGGTGGCCCCTCCCTGCATCTGCTCCCCTACCTCCTTCTGTTCCTCTATTGCTTCCGCTTTGGCCCACCCCCCGCTGGAGGAGTTCTGTGGGTATCAGTTACCACACAGGTGAGAGGTGAGAGCCAGGGCTGGTCAGGCCTGGGCTCTGCTGGTCCTTCATGGCACCTGGTCCTGGCCAGCTCCAAAACAGTGAGGGAAGTAGAAGGCAAGACATGCAGCCACCTGCCCCAGAGTACAGCACATTCCCTTGAGCGAAGGGACTCGGGGGCCACAGATGGAACAGTGGTTTCTGCCTTTTCGCTTCAGTAGCAAAATCTTTGCTTCAAGAGAAATCTTATACCAAACTCTAACGCATGGAACAGTCCAAAGTAGAGTTGTGGCAGTTAAAACTAGATCTTTGTCCTCCTCCGCAGCGTCAGCCCCTCCTCTTGAGTGGCTCTGAGTAGCTTTATCGAAAGCCGAGGCCTTTAGAGCATGGTTAGAAAGTCCCGAGGCCACGGTGTGGGACCGTGTCTGAGAGTCTGGGCAGACAGGCAGAGGAGCCAGCCTGTCTCTCAGAAAGCTGAGTCCTCAGGGACCTGGGACCCAGACAAGGGCTCCCTGTGCCTGGGAAGCAGGCTGGGGAAGAGGTGAGGGAGGTGGTCTTGCAGTGGAAAGCTGGGCCCCCAGCATGTATGGTCACCGCAGAGCAGGGTTCAGGGGTAAACCCCAGCTGCGGGGAGACACAGGGCAAGTGGCTGAGCCTCTCAGAGTTGCAGCCTCTTCCGGTATAAAGCAGGGGTAAAGGAAAGCTCTTTATGAAATGTCATCACTGGTTCAGATTTACTGCAGAGAGACCTTTGTGCCTTCACTGTGGAAGTGCAGAAGCAGCTTTCCAGTTTCCTGGTGATTGCTGTTAGGTGCCGTCGAGTCAGTATCCGACTCATAGCAACCCTCATAGGGTTTTCAATGGCTGACTGTTTCAGGATTGCCTGGGGAGTGGATTGCCAGGCCCTTCTCCCATTTTTGCGGTGCTGGGAATTGAACTTGGAACCTCAGAGACTGCAGAGCAGCGCTCCACCAACTGAGCTAAATCCCAGCCCCAGCTTCCTGGTGGTGGTGTGCAAACATCAGCAGAAGCTGGTGATGGCTGACATACAGCTGGCTTTCCCTCCTGCCAGGGGCACCTGAAACTCCTGGAGGTGGCAGGCTTGCCTGCGTAGCTCTGTCCCTGGGGAGAAGGGGCTTGCTGGGCTGAGACCTCAATAGAATGAATGCGTGCTTGATTCCTTGGGGCTGGGCGATGCCCCCACATCTGAACATTCATAGCATGAGAGAGCCCTTAAACCATGAGATCAAATGCAGCCTTCTGGGTGTGACAGTTGAAGAACCTTCCCAAGGTGACCCA
>VMDO01010782.1:0-69990 GCA_007922755.1 Pedetes capensis
ATTTACTAGAGATTTTGTTCAGCAGTTCAAACCTTAAATGGGGAATTGGTCTGGATGACCTTTAAGATCTCCAAGAGAATACTGATTCTGTGGTCTTGGCTGTCAACTAAAATGTTAAGATTTTATCAACTATTCTAGCTGTTTCCCTATTCTTAGATACCTAGTGTTTCATATTAAACTACCACCAAGGCCTACTAGCCATATAAATAAATGCAATAATTGCCCAGATGACTTCTTAATAGAGTGCTTATTGTTCTGTATTACATAAAATTCTATGATCATTTTATTGTGATAGGAGTGTAATAATAGTTGACTTTATTATGATGAAAGCTGGAGAGCTATTTTTAGTGAAATTATGGTTATCTTTGTTAGTTGAAGTATGTTCAATTAAGTATCCATTAATAGGATGAAATTTATGGCACTCTACCAATGCCTCCCTCCCCACCCCCTTTTGTTTTTAAACATCATGCTGAAATTAAGACTCAGCTAACTGGGCTCAACGTAACTAACCAGTGAGATATGCTTCAAGGATCTTGAATGTGCTTATTTTTTCCCTACTTTTTGTTTACTTCTTGTATTGTATTCTTCCTGGGTCTTTATCCCTCTGAACTGGTCCATAGAACACTGGCATCCAACCCAGTGAATGAAGTGTTTGGAAGTGTTGGAGTTGGGGGGGGGGTGCGTTTGTAGAAAAAGGAACAGATCTGGAAGTCTAGAAATCCAAATTTATCAAAGGATCCAGAAAATCTGATGTAACAAAGTCTGAAGATGACAACAGGAAGGATTTTAGGGAATGTCAATCAACAGCTATTTAGAGTTCTAGAGCCTGTAAGCATAGATCTAAATGACACCAGAGTACTTTTAGAAGCCCATTACTCTAGAGAGAAGTGTAGAAACCGTCAGATTCCTTTTCTTTCCTCTGCATTTAACATGGATAGTTTAGTGACTTGCCCATGGCCATACAGATTGGATCCCCTATCTCCTCTGAGCCATTCTGGTTTTGACATAGAAGGAGTGATGACAAGGGCTTTAAAAAATACTGTTGTTGTTGTTAGGTGCTGTCCACTCAGTATCTGACTCATAGCAACCCTGCGTACCACAGGCGAAACACTATTGTCGGTGCTTCTCTGCTGTTCATAGGGTTTTCAATGGCGGATTGACTTTTGGGAGTGGGTTGCCAGGTCCTTCTCCCAAGCCTACAGCACCTGGTGTTCCCAGGAGTCTCCCATCCAAGTACTAACCAGGCCCGACCCTGCTTAGCTTCCAAGATTTGACGGGATCAGATGCCACAGTGCTACAGCTGCAGGCAAAACAAAAGACCCCCAAAAAACAAACAAGCCCTCCATAGGATAGATTAAATGGACCAGTGACCAACTTCAGATTCCTGTGAGACTTTTTATGAGCTGCCATGCACACATGTGTCATGGTCCCAGGCCTTTTCTTGCATCCAGGGATAATGGGCAGACAATTCAGTTGAGATTAATTGGGGCCCTATATTTTCTAGGTGTGGTTTTCTGCCTCCTTTGTAGTTATCCCCACTCCACCAGCTTATTTCCTCCTCTTTTCTTTTTCTTCCATGTCACTTGTCTGTCTAGCTCCTCCCCTCTTTTTCAAGGAGAGTCAACTTTCCACCTCAAGCCTGCCTTTCTCTTTATGGCACTTTCCCCCTTCCTTCTAATAACCCAGGGGCTGGGATTTAGCTCAGTTGGTAGAGCGCTGCGCTGCAGTCTCTGAGGTCCCAAGTTCAATTCCCAGCACTGCAAAAATGGGAGAAGGGCCTGGCAATCCACTCCCAAGGCAATCCCGAAACAGTCAGCCAATGAAAACCCTATGAGGGTCGCTATGAGTCGGTTCCTGACTCGACAGCACCTAACAACAACAACAACAACATCTAATAACCCATGTTTGTGCACACTGCCAACAGACCTGACCTTGAGTCTGTGGCCAGGACGTTTTCCCTCCATTTTTCTGATGTTGTTTTACTCCTCTGTAGGTAAACACGATCTCTAGGTTAGTGTGCAGCCGAAGATGGATCTCATTGGATGTCAAGACATGAGGGCATATGCACATGGGATTATTTTACAGGGGAAATCAGGTGGAAAAGAAGTCCCAATCCATAGTGGCTTCTCAAAGCAGTGATGGACATAGGTGATGAAAAAGAAAACAGATTCTTTCAACCCTTGCAATTTTATCTGAGTTAGGGATGTCTGGAAAGGGCGGAGTATAATCCTAGGTTTGCCTTGAAGAGATTTATGCGTTGTTTAAATGTGTATCTAACTTATATCTGTCTGTGACTCTATTCTTGCTCAACTATTGATAAGACTGCATGCCAAACTCCATGTGGATGTACTCTTGTTTATTTTTACTGAACCCTTGGTAATTTTGCCATCTCCCCTTCCTTACCTGTCCCAGCATGGCATACTCTTATCCATTCATGAAGGTTGGTGGTTATTTTGATGAGCTAGCTTTATTTTTAATTTTTTAATTTATTGAATCCTTTTTAATTTTTTCATTAGTAATTTTTTAAATTTATTATTATTATTATTATTATTATTATTATTATTATTATTATTATTGTGGTACTGGGGTTTGAACCCTGGGCCTTGCGCTTACATGTTTTGCAAATGCTGGACCACTGAGCTGCAGCCCCAGCCCAGTTTTTTTACTTTTTGAGACAGGGTCTCGCTAAGTTATGCAGCCTGCCTCTGGTCTCGAACTTGTGATCCTCCTGCTTCTGCCTCCCATGCCACTGGGATTACAGGCATACGCCACTGCGCCCGGCTCCATTAGTAATTTTTTTAATGTACAATTTAGTGGATTTCTTTATGATATTCCCATATATTCTATACCATTGTACCTCGCTCATGTTACCTTCCCCGTTACCCTCTCATGACATGAGCTCGCTTTAAAAATGTATCTGTTCTGTCACAAAGCTTCCTGCCTTTCCATCTCAGGAAAAATATCAGTGAATCTGTGTGAGACCCTTCTGGTGACTTTGCCAAGCCTCCAAGTGTAGACCCTCTATTTTCATTTGCCTCTGGCCCCTTCAGTGAATGGGGATGGTTTTTTGAAAGTGACCTTACAGCCTGTTCAGTAGAATTGCTTATTTCCGGGGCGGGGGGCAGGGGGGCAGTATGCCAGGATGGGAAAGCGCCTGTGTGCAGCCCCCAAAGATTGCCGTCAGTCATCCCGTTGCAGAGAAGGTGGCTGTCTAGTGTGGACCAGCCTGCACACAGTCACTAAGAGACGTCACCCAGCCTCCACACTCGGGGGAGATGGGAATGCCTAACGTTCCTGCCCGGGTTGTTTCCCCATCGGTCCTCAGCCTGCCCTTTGCTTTTCACATACAAACACGAGAGTAAAAACGCCAGGCTGTGTAGACATGGCTGGGCTGTTGGAACTCTTGTTTATTTTCCTGGCCTCCTTGGTGGGGTTTAGGCAAAGGAGAGACTGCACTAGTCATCTCAAAGGCCATTATTAAGTCCCAGCCACTGGGCAGCTTTAGAGGATGTTTATTACCCATCAAAACACCTTTGTAAAATTAAGTTAATTATAGAAGATTGCAGGGCCCTGGTTGAGAGACAGTGGGCAGTCATGAGTGAGTAGCCTTCTTGGCTGCAGAGGAAATGGCGTTAGGAAGATAGTCTATGATCTATTTTATAGGCTGTTGGGCTCATTTCTTCCCCCAGTTCCATAACAACTCTTACTTTTTTTAGTCATTTTATTCGATGGATCCTGGACATGTCCCTCTTGACTTTGGATTTGAAGGGCGAGAGTTAAGAGAACTGAGCTCATCAACCACACTGAGATGTCAGTAAAATGCCTTGGAAGGCTGTAGGAGGCTTTTCTTTCATGGCAGGCTCTCTTGCAGGGGCAACAGAGACCTAACCCTGCGAGAAGTTAAAAAAGATCCTCCGTGGTTTGCTTTGTAAACCTCATTAAAGGGACAAATAATCGAGCTCCTCTAAATACACTGGGAGAAGGACCCGGCAACCCACTCCCAAAAATTAATCTGCCATGAACATGAAAACCCTATGGATAGCAGAGAAACACTGACAATAGTGTTTCCCCTGTTGTGTGTAGGGTCGCTATGAGTCGAATAACAACTCAATGGCACCTAACAACAACAACAACAAATACACTGAGAAAATGATATGCTGGTAAAACTATACATTATTAGTATTTGCAGTATGGCTTTCAGGAGGGTGATTGTTTAATGTTCTTTCATTTGTAACAGTTGAGTAATGTGAAATGGAGCTTGGCAGGAATGCAGTCGCATCTTCTTGTCTGGTTAATAATTTCGGTACTGTTTTCAAACTTACCCCAGGAGAGCATGACCTAAGAATTATAAAGTGCAGCACAAGTGAAATAGGAAGTGCCCTTTGGCCCCTGAATCCTCCACAAAGTTGTGATGAAGTATCTGTTCGCCTTCCTGTCTTTTGCTCACCCCTCTGTCCTTCCTGGATGAAGAGAGACTTGTAGCCAGGCAGGTGGCCTGGGCCTGAAGGCCTGAGGAAGAAGAGCAGACAAGGTTTGATTCATTGCTGTTCCCTTTCAGAGCTCTTCTGGAGAGCATGGAGAGCTGGGGAGAGAGAATGGCAGACAACTCCTTTAAAATACTAAGGGCCGCAATGAGCAACGGCTCCCCTATTCCTGCCACCATGGCCCATAGTTGCTGTTTTTTCATGAGCAATATACTTTTCTGATTCTTTTCCTTATAAAATTATACATTTTCATAGTTTTTGTTTGTTTGGTTGGTTTTTGTTTTTTTGGTTTTAGAAAGCAGTCTGCATTTTATCCCAGGGTGCTTAAACTGACAATATTGGGAAACGTTTACCCTCACTAAGAACACCTGGGGGGGTTGTTCTTGGAATCACAGTCACCTATGACCTATTCCTACTCACCTTTCCTAGGAACTCCCTCCCTCAGGAATTTGTTATTGGCCCAAGTGCAAATGGGCTCTCTCTCCTCTGAGGCAGCGGGAGGGCCTCCCTGGTGCCCACTGGGAATGAGCGGCTTTTAAAGGCTGTGAAATGAAGCCCTGAGTGCCTTTCCCATCCCTTTGTCTTAGTTTTGTTGTTACCGTTTGCAGGGACTTGTCCGCAAGATATCAGAAGCCCCTTCTCAGTATTACTGAGTTGTATTCGTGTCATGCCTCAGAGTGTTGAAGCTTACTGAGTCCTGAAGTGTAAATAAGCATCTCAGTACTCAATGACATAAGTTCAGCTGACACAGTGATGCTGAATGGTTTTCATTTGCCTGGGTAACTTATGCTCCCGATCTGGGTGGAGTGACAGAGTTTGACTTGAAGAGCAGGGGCCTGAGACCTTGGCAGTCTGTGACCTTCAGGCTGGTCATGTGAATGAGCTCAGTGGTTTTTTTGTTTTGTTTCCAGAGACCATTGTGCATTTTCTCATAGGCCTTCTACCTAATAAAAATCTTCAGTCCTTCCTGGTGCTGGACTGGACACGTCAAGGGCTCGTGCTGCGTGAGAGGTCTGGGCTGTCTGCCTGCCTCCATGCTGAGCCGCACAGTGTCTGGCGGAAGCCCTAGGCCGAAAGCAGGACACAGAGCGGGCCTCCCCGCCCCCACGCGGCCCCTCGCACCTGTGCCTTAGTCATTCTGCATGCCGCGCTCTCCGTAATTAAGAACAGAAATGCTTGTTCTCTTCAATGTCATTGTGTCCTTGGCTTCCTGCACAGGGTCTGGCAACGACATTGGGTTTAACAAAGGTTTGTTGAACCGAACAAAGCAATGAACAAGGGCTTTAAAAACCGGAGGTGAAGGTTGTCTTACAGGCCTCTGTCCGGGTACCTGATATCGGTAGCAATCTCAGAGCTTGCATTTCTGAAGCCCTGAATTTAAATCAAGCTCTTTTAAAACCATGTGAGCACATCATGCCTGTTGTGAATGGACTCATCCGCTTCCTTTGCCGTCCATTGCCAGGGTGAAGGTTTTAAATATTCCCTGGCCCATCCCAAGGATGGTCCTTACTATCCAGTTCCAGAGCTCTTTGCCTCTAATAAAACATCTGCTGCTGCGTTGCGTAATAGTTTATTGATCATGTATCTGTTGTAAAATCTAGTGTAACACTTTAATTTCTTACAGCATCTTGCATAATGTTTATTGAATTCAATAAAATCCAAATAGACATACAGTGCTCTGTATTCATACTGAGTCTACAGCCATAACACCCTGGTATCTGATCTCATCTGATCTCGGAAGCTAAGTGGGGTTGGGCCTGGTTAGTACTTGGATGGGAGACCACCTGGGAACACTGGGTGCTGCAAACTTGGGAGAAGGATCAGACAGCCCACTCCTGAAACAATCAGCCATCGAAAACCCTCTAAATAGCAGAGAAACACTGTCAGACACAGTGCCTGGCATGGCACAATGTCAGGTAGTGTTTCCTTCTGATATACGTTGGGTCACTGTGAGTCAGATCTGACTTGACGGCACCTATGCAACTATATTCATATAGTAACTATATCAATTTTTCTTAACATGTAAGCTTTTAAAAAACTTGGCAATGTAGATAATTGTTGTTAGGTGCCATCGAGTCAGTGTCCAACCCATTGCAACCCTACGTGCAACAGGCGAAACACTATTGTCAGTGCTTCTCTGCTATTCATAAGGTTCTCAATGGTGGATTGATTTTTTGGGAGTGGGTTGCCGGGTCTGTCTCCCAAGCCTACAACACCTGGTGTTCCCAGGTGGTCTCCCATCCAAGTACAGCCAGGTCTGACCCTGCTTAGCTTCCGAGATCTGACAAGATTGGCCGCCACAATGCTACGGCTGCAGGCAGATAATTGGGTAGATACTTTAATTTTGCTGCAATTGAAGAAAATGAGGATGAAAGAAGTTGAAGTCTTATGTGAGAATTAAACCCTAGACTTCCTGTTCCTGATGCCTGGATAACAGCTAAGTAGCAAAACAAGTCCAAAGAGGTATGCTGGAAAGGAAAAGATTTGCATTTCAAACTGGCAAGACAGATTTGTTAGCAAGCGCGGGCCTTCTTGTCTTTTGAAGTGGCTAAGCGAGGGGATGGTGGTGACCTGTTGCTTATGAGTTCTGTCCTCAGCTCAGAGTTGGCCCTTGGTTGTGGTTTACTTTAAGAACGTTCAGCAGGAAGGGTTAGTCATTGGGCAGTTTGTTGTTAGAGTCAGTGGCTTTTAAGGATAATGGCTAGGCCAGACTAGAAATTCTTGTAATAAAGTCAGTGTCAGGGATGTGGGAGACCGACTCCCAAAAAACAACGGCTGGTCCTTAGACATAGAACTGTTTTCAGATGTTCAGAAGGTTAGGCACGCCCAACTTTCTAAGGTTTCCTAGAAACTGGGCAAAGAATATGACCCAGCTCTACTACTCTTGGAAATATACCCAAAGGTAGACAAGTCCTCACATGGTAGAGACACCTGCATTTCCATATCCAATGCAGCACTTTTCATAATAGCAAGGACATGGAACCAACCAAGGTGCCCATTAACAGAAGAACAGATAAAAAAATTACGGTACATATACACCACAATGGAATACTACTCAGCAATAAAAAAGTAAAATAATGTCATTTGTAGCAAAATGAATGGAACTGGAGAATATCATCTTAAGCAAATAAACACAAGCTCAAAAAGAGAAATACCATATGTCCTCACTCATATGTGGGAGCTGAATCTTACTTTTTTTTTTCTTTTTTCAGTATTGGGGGTGGAAACCAGGACCTCATGCTTGCATGCTTTGCAAGCTGCACCCCCAACCCATTTAATTTACTTTTTGAGACAGGGTCTTGCTAAATTACATAGACTGCCTCTGGTCTTGAACTTGAGATCCTCCTGCCTCTGTCTCCTGAGTCTCTGGGATTACAAGCATGTGAAACTGTGCCCAGCTCTGAATCTTACTTAAAGGAAGAAAAAGTCCTATACATAAGTTGTTATATAACTATGTGCAATTAAATTTAGTGAAGAAGGGACAATATAAAGAGTATAAAGAAGGAGGAAGGGAACCAGCAGGGGGAAGCAAAGATTGTGGAAGGTGGGATAGGGAAGAGAACCAATGTAAAGGGATAAAGGGGGAGAGGATAATCTCAATGTAAATGATGCACCTTCATGAGTACATGGGAAAAATAGGGGAATATCACCCAAATATACATATGAGTTTTACTACATATTAGTCAAAAGTTTCCATAAACCTTATAACTTGATAAAAGTGTAACCAAAAATGATATAATAGCAGTATAGTGGAAAAAGTCAGCCCCACCAATATTTACCAATAAAGAGAGAGAGCAAAAAAAGAAATTGGGCAAAGGGAAAAGGTACTTGTGGGAGAGTTACAGGGCCAGGATTGGGGGTAGGAAGTAGACAGCTATAAGGGAAGCAGCTGCCCCTTCATCTTGTCCTCCTTATTTTAATAATCATACTGGGTATATTTTGAATGTGGCACACTTTCTGATAGAGGATATCATTCCAAAGCTACAAGATAGAAATGTATTTTGGAAGAAAAAAATGTGAAGAGCAAAACAAGTAACTTGTCATTTAAGAAGCTGTGTGATTCATTTCACCTCTGTGGTAAATAGTTGTTCTCTGTATAATTGTTTTTATAATACTCTCTTTCCTTTCATAGCACCATGTTAAAGTTGTTTAGTTACCACTATTTGTCAAGGTTGGGAAAGTTGGACGTTGCATAAGGGAGACAGGAGAAGAGTTGATGCTTTTGAGTCATGGTGCTAGAGATGATTATTGAATATATCATGGACTTCCAGAAGAACCAACAGATCTGTCCTAGCAGAAGTGCAACCAGAGTGCTCCTTGGAAGCAAGGATGGCTAGACTGTATCTTATGCATTTTGACATGTCGTCAGGAGGGACCAATCCCTGGAGGAGGCCATTGTGTTTGGGAGAGTGGCAGTCAATGAAAAAAAGGAAGACCCTCAACTAGATGGATTGACACAGTGGCTACAACCATAGGATTAAGCATAAAAAAGATTGTGTGCCTGGCACAGAATCAGGGAGTGTTTCGTTCTGTTGTACACAGGGTTGCTGTGAGTCAGACCTGACTCGAGGGCATCTAACGACAACAACAACAACAACAACAACAACAACAACAACAACAATTTGTCAAGGTCCTGTGCTAGGTATTTGATCTGTTACCTCAGTCAGTCCTTACAGCAATGCTTGAAAGTAGTGATTGAAAGTTGTCTTTTTATATAGGTGAATGAAGAGTTGATTGGAGGACTATGTAATTTATCTGAGGTTATGCCAGAAAGTGGTAGATACAAACCAGATACAAACCTGGGCCCTCCCTGAGGCCAAACCTGTGTTCTTTGTGTTACCTAGAAGCCAGGTCAGTGGGTCTGGCAAGTCACTGGAAGACCAGCAACAGCTACCCTCCCACTGTAGCACGTATTACCTTGGTTCATTTGTGTTCAGAGTATAAAGGAATTATCTGAGACTCAAATTATAGTGGAACATAGGTTGTTGTTGTTAGGTGCCATCAAGTCGTGTCCGACTCATAGCGACCCTCATAGGGTTTTCAATGGCAGATTGTTTCGAGACTGCCTTGGGAGTGGGTTGCCAGGTCCTTCTCCCATTTTTGTGGTGCTGGGAATCGAACTTGGGACCTCACAGACTGTAGAGCAGCGCTCTACCAACTGAGCTAAATCCCAGCTCCGTGGAACATATAGCAATAGTTTAATAAAGATACAGACATAGGTATTAAAGACAGTCTACCTTTGAGACGTGAAGGTGGGCAGAAGTAAAGAAAGGGCTACTGCCGCATAGAGTCGAGGCACCTGTGTCTTTGTAGTGAAATTTGGACGCTCAGGGGAGGAAAGAAACTTTCCTGTGGGTCTGTGCCTGGAATGGGCTGATGGACTCCCCAGTGCCTTCTAAGGAACGGGCGACAAGCGATGTTTCAAAAGGTTAGGAATCCAGATGGCTGTCATCTTTATAAGGGCGCAGGATCCTCTGAACAATGTCCTTTTCTCTTGGGGGGGGGGTGAGTCTCTCATAGTCCTCATCATCCCTCGTGACTAGATGCAGGGGTGATTCCAGCCCTCTGCTTCCTCATGACACGGAAGCCCTGGACACGGGATCAAGGCATTTGACGCCAAGGGAGCTCACATGGATGTTCCTATCTCAGGTGGTGGAAAGCACAGGGCTGGGAGAAAGGTGGCCACAGAGGCTCCTTAATCCCCCTTCTTCCTGCCTGTCACCCTCTTGCCTTCGCAGTGTCACAGTCTCTGTTCTTGCCAGGGTCCTTCCTCTTTCTGGCAGGATGCCTCTGGGCAGAAGTTGTTGCAGGCTGGAGAGACCAGTCATGCCCTCTGCATTTTGCCTGGGCCAGCCGGCTGGCCAGCAATACCAGCTGCTGTGTGATGGTGGTGCCTTGAGAGGAGAGGCGTCTGCAGCTGCCTTTGAAGGAATTACAAGTCATACTTGCAAAGGAGAGTAAATTGGAAACAATTTGGGGCCAAACACTGGCATAACTGAGTTTCCATTTCTGTTGTTCCATCATCTACCTGCTAATACTTGGCCAGGACAGTTTGCTTCTGGACCTCAATTTCTTTATTTATAAAATAGACTTCTGCTAAGTCATAAAGTCCTTTTAACCACATTGCTGCTTCTGTAATTACTGTTTCCATAGGATAATAATCTTTTGAGAGCTTGCTATGTGGTGTCCAGAATGCCTTCCTGTGTGTATGTGTGTGTATGTCTGTACCCCCATAATTAGAACAGCAGTTGCTTGGCAGATAGAAAATGTACCTACTGGTCTTTGCATAGGACCTTGCTTGGAAATAGCATTCTCTCAAACATGAATGTCTACCGCACAGAGGTGTGCTCTAACAGATTTCTGCTGAGCTGCTTTCTGACAGTGTATTAGTGACCTCAGTTTTAGTATCTTACCTTCCTTAGTTATAGGCTTAATGTCTTTAAAAACTTTTTAAAATTTCTTTTTCTTTAAATCGAAGTAAAGTGCACATATTGTAAAATTATCATACATTCTCAAATCCAATCTGTACCCTTTCAACAGTTGAAGCCCTCTAAAACTATTGAAAGGGTGTGGATTAGATTCAAGAATATATGGTAAATTTTAGTTCCTTGGCATTTAGTGCATTCACACATTTACAGTGTTATGCAACTACTACTGTCTAGTTCCAGAATGTTTTCATCATCCCAAAAAGAAACCCTGTACCCACTGAGTAGTTACTCTCCTATCTTGCTCTGCCATCTCTTCCCCTTGCCCCCCACCCCTGCCTCAGCTGTTGGCAACTGCCAATCGGAGTTCTGTCTCTGTAGATTTATTATTGTTGTTGTTATTGTATTAACATTACTTGTGGTGCTGGGTATCAAACCCAGAGCTGCATGCAAGCGAGGCAGGTGCTCTCCCACTGAGCTATAACCCATGCCCCTCTATGCATTTCTTTATTCTGAATTTTTCATATAAATTGAATCACACAATACGGGTGACCTTTCAGGTATGGCTTCTTTTACTTATTATAGTGTTTTTGATGTTCATCTACATTGTAACATATCAGTATTTCATTCCTTTTTCTGGCTATGTAGTATTCCATTTGGGCTGGGATTTAGCTCAGTTGGTAGAGCGCTGCGCTGAAGTCTCTGAGGTCCCAAGTTCAATTCCCAGCACTACAAAAATGGGAGAAGGGCCTGGCAATCCACTCCCAAGGCAATCCCGAAACAGTCAGCTATTGAAAACTCTATGAGGGTCGCTATGAGTCGGATACCGACTCTACGGCACCTAACAACAACAATATTCCATTGTTTGTATATACCACGTTTTGATTCCCTGTTCTCTTAGTGGATATTTTGAGTGTCACTACCTTTTGAGCTTTGTGAATAGTGCTAATAACTGTGAACATGCATGTGCCTGTATTTGAGTACCTATTTCAGTTCTTTTGGGTGTATAACTAGGAGTGGAATTGATATAGATCAATTTCATAAGGTAATTATATGTTTACCTTTTTGAGGAAGGACCAGTTTTTCATAGTGACCACACCATTTTACATTCGCACCTGCGATTTAGAAAGTTCCAATTTCTCAATATCCTTTCCTTTTAATAACCATTCTGGTGGAGGTGATGAGGTACCTCATTGTGGCATTTTGTGTGTGTGTGTTTGTTTTTGAGGCAGGGTCTTTATGTAACCCAGGCTGGCCTCAAACTCATGATCCTCCTGCCTCCACCTTCGCACGTGCTGGGATGCGGACATGCACCACTATGCTCAGCCTCTCATTGTGGTTTTATTTGTATTTCCTCAAGACCAATGACGTTAAATATCTTTTCATGTGTTTGTTGGCTGTTTGTAAATCTCCTTTTGAGGAATGTCTATACAAGCCGTGGGCACACTTTTAAATTGGGTATCTTTTTCTTGAGTTATAAGAATTCTTTATATATTCTGGGTGTAAGTCCCTTATCAGATATGTGATTAGCAAATATATTTCCTGTTCTGTCATCCTGTATTTTTACTTAAAAAAAATTTTTTTTGCATTTTTATTGATAATTTTTAAGGTGCAACTTACTGGGTCTCATGACATTTCCATACATGCATGTCATTGTCCGTTGCTCATGTTCATTTCCCCCTTACCCTCTTATGACCCCAGTCCCCATCCCATCTCCCCACCAAGGTTTTTACTTTCTTAATAATATCTTTGGATGCACAAAAGTTTTTTTGATGAAGACTATTTTATTTTTTCTTTTGTTCGTTGTACCTCTGGTGTCATGAATAAGAATCTGTTGCCAAATGCTATGGCTTGAAGACTTACACCTGTTTTCTTCTAAGAGTTTTATTGCTTTAGCTCTTTTATTTAGGTCCATTCTGAGTTCATCTTCATTGTATATTGTGTGATGCAAGTCTAAGGTCATTGTTTCAGCCTATTTGAAGTCCCATTTTAATAGGCACTACATTGTGTAGATCACTCTGAGTAGTATTGCCATCTAAATTGTATTAAGCCAACCCCAGTGGCATATGCCTATAATCCCAGCAATTTGGGAGGCCAGTGCAGGAGGATCACACTTTCAAGGCCAGAGCAGCCTACACAACTTAGCAAGACCCTGTCTGAAAATAAAAAACAGAGAAGACACTGGGGTGCAACTCAGTGGTAGAGCAATTACTAGTATGTGGGAGACCCTGAGTTCAACACTTCATTACTACAAAAATAAACAACAACAACAAAAAAAGTACTCCATTCTTGTTTAGTTCCATCTATTTAGATTTCTAATTTCTTTCAGCAATGTTTTGAAGTCTCAGTGTCCAAGTCTTTCATCCCATTGGTTAAGTTCATTCCTACGTACTTTATTCTTTTGGATGGTGTTGTACATGGAATTGTTTTCTTAATTTCCTTTTCCATTCATTCATTGCTGGTATTAAAAGTTAACTTTTCTGTGTTGCTATTGTGCCTTGTGACCTTACTGAATATCTTTATTAGCTCTAGTAATATTTTTTGTGGAATCTTTGAGATTTTTCTATATATTAGGTCGTGTCATTTGCAAATAGATATAATTACCTTCTTCCCATTTGGATGCCTTGCTTTTTCCTGCCTAATCGCTCTGGTTAGAACTTCCAGTACAGTGCTTGATGACAGTGGTGAAAGTGGGCTTTCTTACCCTGTTCCTGCTATTACGGAGACCACTTTTAGTCTTTAAACACTGAGTTCGGTGTTAACTGTGGGTTCTTATCACGATGGAACTCACTCCGTCAGAAACTCTCAGTGTGGTCCCAGACAGCAGCAACTATGTCCCCTGGGAACTTGCTAGAAATACTCATACTTGAGTCTCACCCCAAACTTCCTGATTCTGCAGCTGAGGATGGTTGGACCCAATAGTCTCTTATTTAAGACGCCTTCAAGGTGATCTGATCTAAAATTTAAGAACCCTTGCAGTAGAGTTCAAGTTTCTTTTTCTTTTTTTTTTCATTTTATCATTTTTATATATTTATATCAACTTACGGAAAGGCTTACGCTTAGGCTAATATATATCTACGCACATCCTGAAAAAAGCCTATGAATGGTGATAATACAAAATGAACGTAATCTGTAACACATGTTGACATTCCTAGAAATAGATGCTATTGAGAAAATAGGACATTTTACTAAAAGTTGGGGAAAGAAAAAGCACTCGAAGTGCATCTGATGAGGCAATGAGCTATGGCAATGATGACCGGCTTCCTCAGTGGCCCTTGGGGATATCGAAAGGATGATCAGGCAGTGTGGGGGACATTTTAAGCTTCATGGCAAAAGTGTGCTTGATACTCTTTTGCCATATAATGAAAGGTTCTGTGCCTGCTGTCGTACCACTGTGGCGTCCGGTCCCGTCAGATCTCAGAAGCTAAGCAGGGTCGGGCCTGGTTAGTGCTTGGATGGGAGACTGCCTGGGAACACCATGTGCTGTAGGCTTGAGAGAAGGACCTGGCAACCCACTCCCAAAAAACAATCTGCTATTGAAAACCCTATGAATAGCAGAGAGGCACTGGCAGTAGTGATTTGCCTATTGTACATAGAGTTGATATGAGTCAGACACCAACTCTCCAGCGCCTAACAATAACAACAGCGAAAGGTTTTAGATACTGCCTTTTGCCTTCCTAAAATCCATTCGCTGACAATTTCCCCTCTAACTGTGGCTTCCATCTTTGATTCTGTGTGCTCTCCCCAGAACTACCTTCTCCCATCCAGGTGTCCATGTGCCCACCCTGGTTTCATGCCAGGAGTCAGCAAGTCATCTTAGCTATGAACATGCTTTTAGGAGAACACGTTTATAGGAGACTCAACTCAGAAAGGGAAATAAAAGGAAGGGAGCACATCACATTTCTTTGAAGTTAGGGCTCACACTTATTTTCTTTAGATTCCTTTGTTCCCTTGTAGGTTCAATCAGTGTTAAACAGTTTAAAATATATACATAAGTAAACAAACAATGTCAAGGCTAACTAAAATGCCTCCCTGATCTCTTAGTTTGTGGGAGCATCTGGGGTCACCAGGAGTAATTTGAGATCCATTATTAGACATTACCGGGATTCTTTTGAAGACCTCATATTTTGCGTTCAGTCTGGCACTCATGGCAAACGGTGCATGTGCTTTTATTTAGGCCATTTGTTTGGATGATTGCTTTTACCATAACTATCTGTCTGCCTAGTGGCAGTGGCCTCGTCCTATGGATGTTTCTTCCAGTAAGACTTTCTGCTCTCTAGTGCTTTAGAAAGACTCAAGGGCTACTTTTGTAGGGGGCACTGGATTCCATCACATCACGTTTCGCCTGTGCTACCTTTCCTTCTTAGTTTTCTTTTATCTTGCTGGGTTGTGAGCTCAGCCCTCTCACATCCTTTTTGAATAACATGATATTTCAGCTAATGAAGGGAGAACATGATTTGTTGCTGTTAAGGGCTCTTGTTGAAAAATAACCATTTGGAGACAAAGGTATCAGTATAGACAACAATGATAGATCATTCACTGCCTCTTTACCTATGAATATTCAGCTTTATAAAAAATGCCACTTAAAGTATCTAAAATTATGTAGAACTAATTTATTTGTACTCAGTCTTTTTCTAAAGCTGGCTTGAATGATTTATACCCAGAATTCCCAGTTTCCACGACTTTCAGATTTCACTGCCTCACTCATACTTTCCCTACTGGTCAGTGTAGTTATGTCTGCTCTCAGAATGGGTGAAGATAGCCACGGAGCAAGCGTTATCTACGGTACATGTGTGATGGGGGTGGGGGCATCCCTAGTCCCAGGGAAGGGGAGGGCAAGGCAGACTGGCCTTCAGCCTTTGTGGGGAGCTCAGGAGTGTTCGAGTGTGTGTGATCCTAAAAGAACAGTGGGGCTGGGCTTTCCTTTCTAAAGTCTCTGTAATATGGGAGCAAAGTCACAGGACTACTGTTGATTGAATAAATAAGCTGCTCTCTGACCTTGCTGGTTCAAGATTTGCTTCCAGTCAATGAAAAATCAATTCATTAACAAATGCTAACAGACCCCCCCACCCCATGCTGAGGGCCAAACCCAGAGCCTCTCACATACTTTTGCAAGTGCTCTACCACTGAGCTGCACTAAGTTACACAGGCTGCCTCTGGCTTTGAACTTGCCATCCTCCTGCCTCAGCCGCCCCAGTCACTGGGATTACAGGTGTGTACCACTCTGCCCGGGGCCAGCAGGCTTTTAAGCTGCTGGATTATGTTCTTGCACATTGAAGCTAAATGATGGGATGACTAAACCAATGTGAGGTTTTGTTTGTGTTTCATATTTTATTTAAGAAGAATAAGGAGTTCTTGGTTGTTGATGTCAGCCTAAAACCTGAAATCGATCACATTTCCCGGGGCATTTTTTTCATGGAGTTATTTGGCTCTTAGTAAACCATCTAGTTTTAGTTCTAGAAATTGTGCATGTGACATTTTCATCTGTCTGTAGAAAGTAGAAGAGTTTGTGTGGTCTCTAGATGAATTTCTTAGTTTCTACAAACAAAAAAACACACAAAAAAACCCCCTCATTGTATTGTGTTATTTTTATGCTTTTATCTTAAAATTATTTCATATGCATATATACACATGCATATATACATATATACATATTACACATTTCATACACACACACACACACACACACACACACACACATACACACACACACATACATTCATAGACCTACCTGAATGTAACCACTGGGCTTAAATAAAAGGAGTTTAAGATACCTTGTGAGGTTTTTTCTTTGATTTTGCAAAGTCTAATAGTTTCATAATTTCCCAATATGGTCAAGGAACAAATTGATTTATTTGAGAGGTTGTGTGGGTTCCCCTCCTTATTAAAATAGCCCATGTTGGTGGCTTAACAAGAAGACAGCTTCCCCTCCTTTCAACCATACTCTATGGGCTGTACCTCTTCAGTTTTTTTTGTGATGAGGATATGGATTTAAAAGTAAAGTGGGCCCTACCTCTAGATGTTTAGGAAGAGAAACAGTGTTTTAATTAGGGAGCGAATACAATCGTGTGGGGACATTCTCAAGCACAGTTGATCAAAGGTAATGAACTCACTGAGCGGGAGGGGAGGTAAGGGCTTAGGAAGACAAAACTTCCTCACACTGCTTTTGTGGGTTGGATTTTATTTTGCTGCCTTTTAAACTGGGTGCAAGGGTTTACTTCAGGAAAGAGAGGAGCCTCGGCGTTCTGGGGCACCGCAGAGCTTCCGAAGCCATCCATGTGGATCTTGAAGCATCCTGTGAAATTGTTTCGGTGACAGTGACCAGAGGAAGGGGAAACAAGCATGTGAAAGTCATTTGGCCACTCTTGAAGTCAAGGCCGGGGAAAAAAATACTTTCTAGCTGTGAATCACCTACTTGTCCCAGGTTCTTTAAAGCATTTCACACAAATGACTTTAACAGTTTTAAGGGTCATGCCTGGGGTTAAGAGACTGTTTGCACAGTTTACACTTTGGTGATTAAAACGCAATACTTTATTGAGGAGGGAGCACTTCTGTTCACACCCCACACTGTGAAATATCTGCTATTTTACCTGTTGAGGAAGGCTCGCCCCTTCAGTCAGTATTGTACAGTGTGTATATTTGTTGATTATGCCGGTTTCAGGGACACACAGTATTTTTAAAATGTACTCAAAATGTAATTGTAACAAAGAAAAAGCAACAAAGAGCCGTGAGTAAAGGATGAGAGTCCTTATAAAGGGTAATGATAATCTTTAACAATTTGATGAGTGGTTATTGTGCCCCATAGCAGTTTAAGCACTTTTGCAGGTATTACTGAGTTAATCTTTAAACCTGACCCTATGAGGCAGGAATTGTTATTCTTATTTATGACTTTTAAGAAGTGAGGCTGGGAGAGGTGAAGTCAGTTAACTGTTCAGACAATGGGACTAGTGAGCATCATAAAACCAGGCAGAGATGGTGCCACAACCCCGTGCTCCACAGAGCTGAGGCCTTCGACCTTTAGATTTCACAGGCAGCGAGCAGGCCAGCATGGAGATTGTTGGATATGATTTCTTTTTAAGCAAGTCAGTTCATATGAGAATAGAAACACCTAGGTGTCTTCACGGCTATGGCCAAATTGCTGAAGCTGACAAGAAAGAGAAACTTAGAAGCCAAGGCCTTCAGTGATTGGTGAATGTGTTAGCTTAAATTATACTTAAGAATAAAATGGGGTCATATAGTGATCCATTCTTGGCGGGGGTTACCAGCAATTGAACCCACAGCATTACACATGCTAAGACTGTACTCGGCCACGGAGCTGTGCCCCAGCCCCCAGCGGTCCACGCGTACACCCTGCACGGTGTTTTCCGCTTTCTGTCACTGCCAGCCTACGAGCATGGGAGAGGTCACTGTGGTTTTGTATGGTGTAGAGGTGACCAGATAGTTTAGGGATTTCGCACACTGCCCGTGAAGCTGGGTGCACCCGCATCTTTTGAGTTTTGCTTGAACGTTATGTAACTTAAGTGCGCTGCCCCTGGGTTCCTTCCCTGTATTTGCCACCCTGCTCGCATGCCCGCCAGTGCCTCTGTCCCCTCCCCACACCTGCACCCTCTTCTGTGTGGTTGTCATAACCCTCGATTGTACAGCGATGCGAAAGACGCCTCGTGCTTCTGTGAGAATGCAGCCTTGGGTGGCAAGGGCTGCCTCTCTGGCCAAATCAAGTGTTGTATTTCTCTTGGGTTTTGTTTCATTGCTAGCAGCACAGCACACATTTGGAGAAAGCAGATAAACAGCCTGAGGTGCTTAGAGCCAGGACATCACATTTTAGATTAAAACCCACACTTTGGGTTGACATTTTAGGGGTTGCTAAATAGGAGAACTGCCTGCAGCCATAGCCCTGTGACATCTGATCCCGTCAGATCTTGGAAGCTAAGCAGGGTCGGGCCTGGTTAGTACCTGGATGGGAGACAGCCTGGGAACACCAGGTGCTGCAGGCTTGGGAGAAGGACCTGGCAACTCACTCCCAAAATTCAATCTACCATTGAAAACCCCATGAACAGCAAAGAAGCACTAACAATAGTGTTTCACCTGTTGTACAGAGGGTCGCTATGAGTCAGATACCAACTCGAGGGTACCTAACAACAACAACAACAACAAATAGGAGAAGTAGCGACCAAATGGAACACCCACAGGTGGTTTTGCTTCTGAGTAAACCACTTAATCTTGGTATCATTGGAAGGGTGTCAAGTTGATTCTGATGTTGTAACTATCAGTTTCTTAGTAATTAAATATTAACTCACACTATGTCTTAGATAACTGAGTGTTAACTTTGCCTTTCATTAGTTTGCCTTAGGTGATTAACACTCATCGAATTAAATATTTTGAAACTAACCTCTTCTTAATTCAATGCATTACTTTGAGATAATGTGCCAGATGCACCTGGCACAAGTATTCCTAATGGTGCCTAATTTTTAAACACGATCTCCCCCCCTCCCTGCTTTATTAGAGACAAACCAAACTAAGCTGGTTTGGAGTGTTGTAAAGGTTTCCTTTGTTTCAAATTAATGGCAGATTACACATATTTTATTAAAAGAAAAATATGAATGAAATCCCATAAACCCAATTCTATAGGAGCTTTTTGAACTAGAAAAGTTCATTTCAGAGTTCATGTATTTAAACATTTATTAACAATGGATGTTTTTAAAGGTAAGAAAAGAAGAGTACCTTTTTTCCACTCTTAGATTACCCTTAACTGAGCAATCTTGGTTTATGAAACGGGAGGCTTAGATGCTTATAGGGTTTCTTGTTGTTTTGTTCTTGTGATATTTTTGCTTGTTCTTTGAGTTGGACAGCTGGGAAATTCCTTTTTACTCATGGATTCAGAAAGGTTGGATATGCCAGTTATTGAAGAGAAAATAGACAAATGATTATCTTCAGTTTTGATAGTACATTGGAAACATCAGTGATTATTTTGAATGATGTACGTTTCTTCAACTATTAATATCTTGTTCTTACCTCTTATAGGACCTGCTGAAGTTCCCATGATGTCACCCAATGGATCGATTCCTCCCATTCATGTGCCTCCAGGTTATATCTCACAGGTACAGCATTTGATGGCCTTCTCTACTCACTATACATACTGTTGTTGTTCCTGTATATGTATGCTGAGGCTTTAAAACTGTATTCCACAAATTAATTTGTTCTCGTTAGGTGCCATTGAGTCCATGTCCTGTCCGACTCACAGCAACCCTACATACAACAAGCGAAACACTATTGTCAGTGCTTCTCTGCCATTCATAGGGTTTTCAATGGCTGATTGTTTTTTGGGAGTGGGTTCCCAGGTCCTTCTCCTAAGACTACAGCACCTGGTGTTCCCAGGTGGTCTCCCATCCAAGTACTAACCAGGCCCAACCCTTCTTAACTTCTGAGATCTGACATGATCAGATGCCACAGGGCTATGGCTGCAGGATGAATTGATTTAGTCACCATAAAGCAAGGATTGCCATTGGTTTTCTGTGACACCCCATGACACTTCCCAGCTCTTGCCACTCGGAGTACCAGAGAGTCACAGAGGAAAACAGAAGGGTCAAGCTGCCCTCTGCCAAGCTGGCTTAAATATCTGTTGTGATTCCTTCATGGAGGCTCCTGCTGTAGAAATTTCCTTCCTCTGTCCTACAATTTGCTGGAGAAAAATATCTGTGGACTGAATCAAAGGAAACATTGTTAACCTAAGTAGGGCCTGCCCTCTGAGGTTCCAAGTTCTCCAGGATGTGACACAAGCTAGGCCTGGTGAGTGACTGAGGATGACGTCAGAACTTGACTCTTTGTCTTTACATTTCTCTGAATTTTGGTTTTCTCTTCAGTAAAGTGGTGGGAGTAGCCATCCTAGAGGTGGGTTGGAAGAGGAGAAAGCTCTAAAGGATAAAGTTGTGTTCCTGTTCCTGGCCAAGGTGTCAATGTTTAGGGTGTCCAGAATGTAGGGGTTGTCTGTCTGTACCTGTCTGTCTTGTCTTTCTCCGATCTCCCTGTTTCTCCTGCTTAGTTGCTCTTCCAAATACTTCACTAACCAACTGCTTTTCTTTCTTTCTGCCTTCTTTGCTCTTTGTTCCCCGACCATAAAAGCATCTTAAGAAAAGGATTGGAAAAAAAAATTGGAAAAAACTCCAGAAGGAGATAAATTTTTTTTTTATAATTTTACTATCCAGAAATGATAGTGTGTTAACATTTTTTGAACTATATCCTTCCAGATGTCTTTTATTTTTATTTTTTGTATTCTTTCTCTGCTTTTCTCCCTGTACTTTTAAGATGGTTTAAAAATCTGTAATTTTCAGTCTTTAATGATTTTTGCTAGGGTGAAAAAATTGGCAGCAACATAGGAAAATTGACGAAGCTCAGAAGAAAAAATCTAAGAAGATTTATCCTTCCCTAATGTAAAAATTTGTCCATTTCTTCTCTGTATAAAGCATACTACAGCCACTATAATTTCATTTTTTCCATCCTTACTTTTATGTGAGCCAATTTGATTTTTTAAAAAGTAGCCAGATTGTTGGCCAGTTTTCTTCCTATGGCAAATAAATAACTTGTACTTATATGTTGTTGTTAGGTGCGGTGGAGTTGGGTCTGACTCACAGCGACCCAGTTTACAAAAGACTCCCCGACACTGTTCCCTGCCCGGCACTATGCCATTGCTTCTCTGCTATTCACAGGGTTTTCAATGGTTGATTATTTCAGGATTGTTTTGGGAGTGGGTTGCCATGTCCTTTCCCCATTGTGGCATGACTAGGGATCGAATTCAGGGCTTCCCAGAGCACAGAGCATCACTCTTCCAACTGAGCTAAATCCCAGCCCTTCTTTATTTTATTTTAAACATAAGTCTTTGTAAATAAAAATCACTGGAGGGAGAGGTGGGTGCAGAATGGTCTCTTCCAGTGGATACAAGAGATGATGAAGGGCTTTCCCTTTGCCAGTCAATTAACAGAAAAGAACAAGGAATGTAGAATTCCATTATGTCGCCTGCTCATTTATTTTGAGGAGACGTTTCATTCCATTGAACACAGTGCAGTTCTCACCATTGTGACGGCAAAAATAACACCTCCTTTTATGCTAAAGGTCTGTTTAAGGAGTGCCAGTCAAAAATTGAACATTCTCACAGAGAGGAGCCCAGTGTGCTTTTTCTCATTAGTGGTATTGCTGTGATTATTTTCAGTGTAAAACATTTACCGAGAGTCCTAGGAAAAAGGGAGAATTTCTTACTTTGATACATTTCTGATTCTGAAAAGCCTGTATTGAGAATTAAAATAGAAAGGGTAAAAGCAAAGCTGTAAACCCGCTTTCATAACACTGACGATGAAGGTATGACGGCACGCCTTCCCAGCTGATTATTGTGGCAGAAGACGCTGGAATTGTAGTAAAAATGGAATAATTTTGATTTGGAATTGAAAGAAGCAACAGCAGCAGTCTGTAAACCTGTGCACAGCACGGTTTCTTAGTCTTTTTGCAGGGTGGGTGGGAGAGCGCTGGGGTTTGAACCACGGGCCTCACGCATGCAAGGCAGACACTGTACCCCTCAGCTACACCATCGCCTCACAACTCTGTTTTAATTGACATTCTTGACCACAAGATAGGCCCAGAGTGTATCGATCTTCAGTGATAGGCTTTTTTAAAATTTTGAGATAGGATCTGTCTCACTGTGCAGCCTCAGTTGGCCTCAAGCTTGCTACATAGCCCTGTTGACCCTGAACTCCGCGATCTTCCTGCCTCTGCCCCCCAAATGCTGAGCTAACCGGTGTGCACCATCATACCTGGCTGGTAGCTTATACTTTTAGTGATGTCACAGCCAAGTGTCTGAGAAAGGCAGGTTGCGAAAATGGAGTCGAGAAGCCAGTGGGACATGTGCACAGCATCTTCTTCAAGGCTGGCCGTATACGTGCTTCAAAGGAAAGAGGAGGGTGGGGCCAGGAATGAAACGTCTTAGAAGGCTTGTCATCGCCAAGAGATCTAAGGAGCAGAAATCAGCGTCGTCATGCAATTGTGGGAAGAGTCACAAGATGGAAAAAGAAAGGAAAGAAGGGGAAGGATGGAAGGAAGGAAGGAAGCCAGCCAGCCAGCCCGCTCCAGCCTTCACCTGTATGGGCCGTGCTTACATACAGTCTGCTCTATGCTCATTCTATGTTCTCTTCCCACAGCCCTTTCCTGAAACAGGCTTGGCTTTCTCGTTTAGGTCTGGCGATGGGTGTCCATTGTGTGTAAGGAGAGTATGGCGTGTGAGATCCTCCACTCAACGTTGCTCGCCTGTCACCCCATCTTGCGACTTGTTAAACTTCTCTTCCCTACACACATTTTGCCCTTTTTAACTAGACACATTTCTGCCCACTTTTTTGCTCTGTCTGGAATACTCAAAAGCTTCTATTTGTCTGACAGTATGAGCCATTCTTTCTGGTCACATGCCACTCCTTTCTGTGGCCCTTTTAGGACCCCATGCACAGATAGAGTTGCTTTGTTCTTTCAACACCTTCGACACTTTGTCCTTAGGTCTGTCATGGAAAACCGTGCATTCATTACCGTTCCCAAGAACTCTTTTTGACTCACGTGGACTGCATCTCTCCATGTAGAATATTGCCCACCACATAGTAGCTACTTGATTAATGTGTATAAACATAAGTGATTGTCCAAAGCAGAATAAAGTCAGTCTTGTGCCCGATAACCTTTCTGTCAACAACAGCCTGCAGATATGATGGTGATCCGATCAGATTGTATCCCCTGGTGTTGTCACAGCTGCTTGGTGTGTACAAGTACACTCTGTGATGTTCACCAAATCAAATTGCCTAACCACACATTTCTCAGAACATGTCCCAGTCGTTCAGTGATGCATGGCTGTGTGGGCGAGGTTCGCACACACACTTCAAAGAGTTATGGGTTCAAGGTTCAAGTTGAGTAATAGGGCACCTGATAGCTGGAAAATAACAAGATCAGACTGATCTGTACCTATGAGTAATGAAATGCTCTAAATATGTATTGAAAAGAGAGGATTACCACGACAGTTCAGTCAAGGAGAAACTAGTCTTTTCAATAAATCTTGGTGGGACAATTGGATAGTCATGTAATATGCAAAAAGAATGAAGCTGAACCTTCACATCATATACAAAAATTAACTAAAAATGGAATAGAAACATAAGTATGCGAAATAAAACTATAAGATTCCAGGAGTCAAATTTTGTAAACTGAGAGTAGGCAGTGGTTTCTTACATGTGACAGCAAAAACATGAGTGACAAAGTAAAAAAGCAGATTAATTTGATTGTCTAAATTAAAAATTTTTGTCCCTCAAAGAACACTATCAAAAAAGTGAAGAACTCACAGGATGAGAGAAAATGTTTGCAAACGCTATATGATAAAGAATGACTTTTATCTAGAATATATAAAAAACTCTTACAATTTAAGAATAAAAAGACAACACAATCTAAAAATGGTGACATACACCTGTAATCCCAGCACTTGGGAGGCTGAGACAGGAGGATCACAAATTTGAAGCCAGCTTAGGCTACGTAGTGAGACCCTGTCTCAAAAAACCAATGACTGGGAATATAGCTCAGTGATTGAGCAACTGCCTAGCATGTGCAAAGCCCCTGGGTTCAATCATAAGAAGGGGAGAAGCTAGAGATTTAAATAGACATTTCTCCAAGGCAGCTATACAGGTTGGCAATTAGCATTTGAAAAGATACTCCACATCATTAGCCACAAAGAAGCTCAAATCAAAACCACACTGTAAAACACTTCACACACACTAAGATAGCTATAGGTAAAAAGTCTGCCAATGCCAAGTATTGTTGAATGTATGGAAAAATTGGAATACTTGCACACCTGTATATGGTAATGTAAAATAATATACCTGCTTTGGAAAGCAGTCAGCAATTTCTTCAGTACTTAAACATAGAATTAACATATGACCCAGCTGTTGCCCTGCCTGGTGTGTTAACCAAGAGGACTGGAAAACTTATGACTATGCAAAAACATGTCCATGAATGTTCATAGCAGCATTATTCACGATAACTTCAATCTGGAGACAACCCAGATGTGCACCAGCTTATGAATCTGTAACTGTCATGCGATACATTCATACAATGAAGTATTGCTCAGTCATGGAAGGAAATACTCATATATGCTAAAATGTGCTTATTTTATCGTCCTATTTATGTGAACTGTTCACAACAGGCAAATCCATAGAGACTTGGTAGTTGCCGGGGGCTGAAAGAGGAAATAATAGGGAGTAACTGATTAACAACAGTAACAACCGACTGCTAATAGGTACAGTGTTTGTCTTAGGGCAGTGAAAATGTTCTGAAAATAGTGGTGATGGTCACTCAATTCTGAATATACTAATGTCTATAAAATCAGAGGCCTGCAGTGGTACCATTGTGGTGTCTGATCCCATCAGATCTCAGAAGCTAAGCAGGGTCAGGCCTGGTTAGTACTTGGATGGGAGACCGCCTGAGAACACCAGGCACTGTAGGCTTGGGAGAAGGACCCGGCAACCCACTCCCCAAAAAGTCAGCCATTGAGAACCCTATAAATAGCAGAGAAGCACTGACAATAGTGTTTCACTTGTTGTATGTAGGATTGCTATGAGTCGGACACTGACTCAATGTCACCTAACAACAACATTAAATCAGATGTCTTAAAAGGTTGGATTGCATGGTATATAAGTTATATCTCAATAGAGCTATTACAAATGAGAGAAGAGATAGTGACTTGTCTCAATTATGAATCTGAAAATAATGGGGCAGCTGGGAAAATGGCCCCACTTGTCTTGTCTGTGGTAATGGTGGTGGTGATTATGAAGTATCATGTGCACTGTGCTAAATGGTCCAGTTACGTCTCTGGTTTTCACCCTCCTAACTTAACATATGAGGACCTTGGGAGGTCCTGACTGAAACCCGTATTGCAGGCATTTCTGAATATGCTGACTTCTTTCCTGCTATGGTACAGCCTTGAAGTCAGTGGTAGAGCCTGTTTTGATGCATATATTGCTTTCTGACAGTGTGACTATCGGCCTACTTTTGTATCTCCAGTATTGAAACGCTTGCTACTCACCTATGGGATGGTCTGTTATCGTAAGAAAACTGGAAAGGGAGGCAAATGAACACTTAAAGACGTTACATTAGTAACTCTGAATGAATGGAGAAATCCTTGATTATATCAGATAAATATAATTTAAGAAGCTGAAAGCCCTGTGAAGATAAACTGATAAAACTGGTCAAATAAATTGGATAAAACGCAAATGTCAGTAATGAGCGGATAATCTTATAGTGAGACCAGCACCTTGAGTTTGATAGCCAGCCGTGGAGGTGTTGTCAAGGACACAGTCTGTATTTCTTTAGGTTGAGTAGGGCCTCAAAGATGCTGTGGACTTAGGGTGGGAGAACAATGGGATCTTATCATTTTGACTCAGTGGTCTCTGATGCAGTAGATCTTTCTATGTTGTGGGGACAGTGTGTGTTGGTCTGTATTTTTGGTTGGATCAGGGAGTTGGGAAACGTTCAAGGAAAAAGTAACCTGACCATTTTAACTTGAGAGAAAATGTTGTTATTGTTGTTGATTGCCATCAACTTAGGTCCCATTCATAGCGACCCTATGTACAACAAAACCAAACACTCCTCAGTTCTGTTCCAGGCACACACAATCTTTTATATGTTTAAGCCCATTGTTGCAGACACTGTGTCAATCCATCTAGTTGAGGGTTGTCCTTTTTTTCAATGACCGGCCATTCTCCCAAACATGATGTCTTTCTCCAGGGATTGGTCCCTCCTGACTACATGCCCAAAATACATAAGACACAGTCTAGCCATCCTTGCTTCCAAGGAGCACTCTGGTTGCACTTCTTCTAGGACAGATCTGTTAGTTCTTTTGGCAGTGCATGGTATAATCAGTAGTCATCTCCAGCACCATAATTCAAAAGCATCGATTCTTTTCTTGTCTCCTATGTTCAATGTCCAGCTTTCACAACCAAATGAAAACACCATGGCATGAGTCAGGCGCACCTTCATCTTCAATGTGACATCTTAACTTTCCAACACTTTAAGGAGGTCCTTTATAACAGCTTTTCCCCATGGAATGCATCTTTTGATTTCTTGACTGCTGCTTCCATGGCTGTTGACTATAGATAGAGAAAATAGAGGCTATGTTTCATTGCTAACTCTGAGGAGTCAGGTAAAGGGAATGTAGTCTTACTATAGTTAGCCTCCTCTCTGTTATGTGAAAACACTTGGGAGTGTGATTAGGGTTGGAACTGGGCAAACAGGGCCAGTAGCACTGCTGGGGGAAGGTGGGCATTACTTGGACAGGCCTTCCTTCAGGTTCTGCTTTGTCTGCTTCCGGAATAACTTCTACAGTTTCTTTCGCCACATCCGTGAATTCCTACTTGGTGTGGTAGAGGCAAGAGTTAGAGAAATGTGATGTGGGCATTTAATAAATGGCATTATAATGAGAGAGCCTGTGTTATAACAAATCCAATGAAAGTCTGGCAGGGCTTGCCTCCTTAAATATGTATCATGTGGCATGAAGCAAATTTTTCCTTTCATTGTATATTAGCCATGGTTCTTGCGGTCTCCCCGACTCCGTGCTCACGGTGAACTTTCTGAATAATTTATATGTAAAAATTTATTAAGCAGATGCCCTGGGTTTTATTTTCCATGCTTCCACAGTAATTTATGATACATTTTTCAAATGTTATAGGAAAAGCTTCATACTGGCCCAAAGATTAAACAAGCCAATGAGAAGAAAAAGTGACCCATCCAAGTTTGTGCTGCGTGATTTGAGACACTGCTGTTTTTTTTCCAGATTAACTGCTTATAACCCAGAAACTTTGGATCATAGTCAAAATAAGTATTTTTTACTTTTATTATTACATCTGCCATTGTTGTGGCAGAGGAACAATCTTTACCTCATTCCGTTGCTTGGGGGATTAGTTCATGAGTCAGTACCTGTTGAAATTCTCTTTCCCTTGGCCAGGGAGAGGTAAGAAATATATGGAACAAGACATTTAAGTTTTGATCTGTTTTGTTATTCTCCAGAGTTGGCCAGAAAGCAGAAGCCCCTGTGGAGAAATAATGGGGCCGCTTGGGTCAAAGGCATGGAATGCTTTTCCCTCTTTGGCTCAGCCAGGTCAACTGGGCTTAGCTTTGGCCAAAGCAGCTTCCCTTTGTAATTACAACCTTTGATTAAACCACTGCCTTGTTGCACCTTTAGCACTGGGACAATCATGAGGAGAAAGGAGCATGGGGATTGTCCTGGGGCCTGACAAATTGAGAGTCGGACCCATTTGGCTGCCTGTAACAAGAGGATCAGGTTCTCTTTCAAGGCTTTAAACCTTTTGGAGAAACTGATTTTTCCATAGGAACTTTTGGCAAATGTTTCTCAGCGGAGTGTGTGCATGGCGGTTGGAGGATTCTATGGAAAAGAGCATAATACTTAGGCATTATTTAGTTTCCATTATCAGTGGATTTGCAACAATTTTAGTTTTCATTTTATGGCTTATTTTGTCTGAGGAGCAATTACAGACAGGCTGGAGAGTGCTAAATTAAAGAAATGTACCCAAAATGCCCGCTTTCCTCAATGTATTTCACACGTTTCCTCTCTCTGAGCCCCCTCTCCACATTTTCTCTTGGCTTGCTTTCCTTTGTGTCTGAAATCCTAGTGTTGGGACACAATAGAACACAGGATTAGCAGGAGGAATCATGGCCCAGGTGGGGCCCTGCACCAGCTCCCCACTTGATTTGGGGAATATTAAATTATTTGAGTGTACTGTTGGTTTGCTTACTTAATCATTGTTGTATGTTTGCGTTTAAGGTTGGACAAAAGCAGGGACTTTGTGTGTCCTGACATCAGTGGACTAATCTCTAGTTCCTTGAAGGGTGCCCAGTATATCATTGGCATTTATAGAATTTTGGCTGGCTGGAGTCATTTTTATCTTCTGGAGGGAGGAAGGAAAAGAAAAGTATTTGAGGATATCTGAGTTTCTTTTCTAATCTAAAATTGGGTGATTCTTTTCTTATGTTCCTGTTGTTCCTTAAAAAGGTGATCGATCAAGTGAGAAAATAACTAAGTTTCCAAAAGCAGCCATCACCAGAACAATGTCCTTTTGTCTTTTAAGCTTCTCTTGACTAGAATACTATTCTTCACTTTAAAAATATAGTTGATTTTTATAGTAGTATTGAGACAGTATCACATCCAGAAATGGCTTCTGGACCACTAGTGTTACATTATACAGATTACATTGATTTTATTATACAATATTATAGTCTGTCTTTCCAAATTCATAACTCCTGCTTATCATATCTAAGGCTTTTTTTAAAAAGAAAAACACCTTTTAAATAAATAACAATTAAGTTTAGATGAATTTTATATTTCTTACCCACTCTTTGAACTCCATAAGCTTCACAAACTTGGATTTGTACAATGTAGTTATTTAACTCTGTGATAGGATTTGTACAATGTAGTTATTTTACTGTGTGATAGGTTTTATCTGAGTATTGTCAGAATGAATTCACAGTTGCCCCTTGTGCCAAGAAACCCATTGGCAGACTGGTGAAGCATTTTTAAATTTAAAATATAAAATGTATAGATACAAAGATTAATTATTTTGAAATATAGTGGTGTGAATTTTTTAAAAAGCTGAAACAGTAGATTCTGTGTGGCTTTATTAGCACATTAACACCACCCAAGTGCAGGTCTAGTACCTACAGTAATGTAATTGTGATGAGCACAAATATTGTTACAATTTCTGTAACAATGTGATGTGGAAATACTTGAGTTTTGCTACTAACAAAGTCAAAGGTAGTGCTAATACTGTTGTAACTTGCTGTCTACATTCATAATTGAGGGAAATATTAAATTTCAGTTAGAAGTGAGAGAAAATAAAGAAGTAATTTCTGAATCCGGAGTCCCCTGAATTCTGTCCATCTCACCCTTCGGGACTGTGAGGGTTTAGGCCTTCCTTTGGTACAGTGGTCCCCAATTGGTGAGTAGTAATGGCACATTTGAAACTCAGAGGCGTGGCTCTGCCTGACACTTGGAATGGCACAGCCCTGTTTCTTGACGTCCCCATGCCTCATGCCTGGCCTCTTCATCCAAGTAGGATAGTGCAGGACTACAAAAAGCAGGGGCTTCTAAGTATTCCAGACATGGGTTGACTGTGTGCCACTTAAGTACCTCTGGGCAAATCTCTTGGCCTCAGTTTCTTGAAAGGGCTAGCTGTACTCTTCTCTTGAGCCCTCATCAGAGCCATCTCAGCGCTGCGAACGTCTTGAAAGATCTGGCTTTATACAGGCTCTATAAAGGCTCTATGGAGATGCCTAGCTTATGTTTTAAGGAATAAGATGTTTGCCCATTGGGTTGACTATGGAAGACTCTGCTCTGCATATTGACATCCCCAGAACACTCTGCCGCTTTTCCCGGATGCAAGTGCGCCAAAGAAGCTGCACCAGAGAGGTGCGATTGGTCAGCTCTCTCATGCTGATTGACGGGAGGCACTGCAGATTCCTGCAGTTGATATCTTTGTTCACGTGGCAAAGACAGCTCCGTTGGGCACAAATTAAACCATCAGCTCTCTACTTACTATCTGTTACCTGACAGATACTTTGTTCCTTAAAGCAGCATTTCCAGTTAGTCTGAAATAATAGTTTAGCCTGTTTTATTATGTGTTGAAACTGTGGGTGGAATTTTTTTCTACTTGCTCAGTGTTCCAATGTGTCCTGCATGTTGGGAGAATTAGATTTGGTTTTTATTTATTTATTTTTTGACAGTACTTGAAGATTGAACCCACGGCCTCGCACATACCTTGCAAGTGCTCTACCAATGGGCTACATCTCCATCCCCATTCATTTTCTTTTTTTCCTTTTTTTCTTTTCTTTCTTTCTTTTTTGTCTTTTTGGAGTCAGTGTCTTGCTAAATTGCACTGGCTGCCTCTGGCCTTGAACTCATGATCCTTCTTCCTGGCTCTGTCTCCAGGTTGCTGGGATTACAGGTGTACCACACCGTATCTGACCTAGGTTTTATTTTTGATCTTTACATTTTCTTTTTGTATTGTTTTTGCTTTGCTTTGTTTTGCTTTAGGATTTAGGTCAGTGATAACAAAGTGTGACAGAAATGCTATGATATTTCTGGTCAGTGTACTTCAGTATGAGTTTTGTCACTTAGCTCACCTTAGGTTAAGTTAATCAAATGTGAAGATTCTTCATATAGAATCTAGGACTATGATGTCACCTATGAGTTAGAGTCTATGCCAAGTACTCTATAAACTATTAAGTGATAAACAAATTGTAGGAGTTATTGTCACCTTTGATTGTTATACCAAATTAATATGCTAATTTGCCCTCAGCACTGGATTTTTCACATGTCCTTGCTTTGAAAAGAGGCCTGTTGGGCCTCTGAAGTATCTTGAGAATCTCAGCTGGTGCACGTGCACCTGTGTGTGTGTGTGTGTGTGTGTGTGTGTGTGTGTGTGTGTGTGTGTCTGTCTGTCTGTCTGTCTGTCTGTCTGTCTGTCTGTCTGTCTGTCCCCCTGAGATCCTGTAATCAGGGCAGCTAGCGTATAAGATAGAGCTGGAGCCAGACACCTGAGGACCCTTATTGGGATCTGCAGTGAGAAGATGTGTCTCCTAACCTTGCTGGGCTTCCTCTTTATTTGGAAAGTCTTAGGAAATGGCCGAGTTATGCCCTCAACTGCAGTATTACATCATTTACTGAAGGAGGAGGATCAAAGGGCTACCACCCAGAAGGCACTTGTTTCCATCCATCTCCAGCCCATGGTGGATTAGTTAGGAATCATTGGATGATAGCTCCTAGCCGAAGAGCCAGCTGTGCCTAGTGCAGTGCTAGGAGTGGACTTCACTCATCTGTGTGCCCTCCCGGGGCTCTTTTGTCAGACTAAAAGCTTGGATGAGCGCGAGCAGCAGCTCAGCCTTCTCAGTGTGTGAAGCTGTGGGCATATGTAAAGCAACAGAGGAGGTGTTGCCGTATGTGGAGGTGCCTCCTTGTACTGACCATCTCTGGAGCAAGTCTGTCTGTAAGATTCAGGTCCAGAGGCACTGAAGACAAGTGCCGTCTCTGCGCCTTCACCTTGGGGTCCTTCGGTACAGCGGCGTGGACTTGTCCTCTGGCTCAGACCATTCCCTCGCGGTCCATACCATAGTCATGGCCTGGAGAGGTGTGGGTAGAAGATTAAGCACCTGCAGGAAATTTAAGATTCCTAGATACTGTTTAAATGAGTGTACATGTAAAAGGTTTGGGGACTTTTTGTTCATTCATAAATCTGAAGCCTTAGCTTTGATAGGTTAGCTTTGATAACCTATCAAACAGATAACATTGGGGGCCTGGATTTAGCCACTGGCAAGAAGTGTCTGAGAAAAAACAATTGGAATTTTCAAGAAACTTTTTTTTTCTTGATTTAGGATAGTCTATAATCAACCTGGGCTGGGATTTAGCTCAGTTGGTAGAGCCCTGCTGTGCAGTCTCTGAGGTCCCAAGTTTGATTCCCAGCACCGCAAAAATGGGAGAAGGATGTGGCAATCCACTCCCGAGGCAATCCGAGGGTCGCTATGAGTCTGACATAACTGGATGGCACCTAGCAACAACAACATTATGAAGCTATAACTATCCTGATGGATAACCTTTGTTATTATGTGAAGGGCTTTTAGGAACCTAGAAATGGCACCAATCATTTGTCTTTCCATTTGAGTACAAAAATAGCCAAGTTCTGTGGAGAAACAAACTGATCCTAAACTTGGAGGACTTATTGCCTCAGGGTATGGATGATAATAAATCATTTGAAAAGTCAAGTGTTTTTTCATCAGTGTTAGATATTACAGGTGTGAAGAGAGTGAGGTTGAGAAGTAATGTTTGGTGTTTCCAACTGGTTTTTGTTTGTTTATTTAAATAAATGTTAGTGGGGTACAGAGTAGTAAGGTGTTTGCTATTTCCATTGTGCACCTGCTACATTGTTTTTGGTTACACTTACATCCAGTTTCGGGAGGAGAATCTGGCAGCCCATTCCCAAGAAACAATCTGCCATTGAAAACCCTATGAATAGCAGAGAAGCACTGACAATAGTGTTTCGCCTGTTGTATGCAGGGTCGCTATGAGTTGGACACTGACTCGACAGCACCTAACAACAACAACAACATCACCCAATTTTAACCATTTGATTTCAAAAGACACAGAAGTCAGTCAGGAGATTAGGATAATGTATTCAGTTCTGTCACCTTTCTCAAGTCAAGTACCTTGAACGTCATTTATAAAATAAAATAGAAGGTTGGCTCATGTGCTTCTGTCACTGTTTTGCTGCTCCTCAGGCAATCTTGTATTGTGACTTTCCCTTCTTACTGTGTTTGGGTGATGGTGAGGGGAGTTTGATCCACAGGAGCTAAAAGGGGATCAGCTAGGAAGTATAGTCCATGTTTCAAATCTCTGCCCTACCTGAAGAACAGACTTGCTTTCCTTCTTGTGTATGGTTTACCAGATTAGAAACAACAGGGGCCGGAGTTAGTACAGAAAGGCAAAGTGAGCACTGAGGCTTTTGTGTTTTGGTTGGTGATGAATAAAATAAAACTACTTGTGTTTGGTAGTGAAGCAGACCTTCCATGGGCGATGGCGTCTGATCTTTCTGTATAAATACTTGTGGTGAAATCACAGTTATTTAAAATGAGAAGGTCAAAAAGACAGATAACTTACTGGGTTCCAATGATCTGAAATTTTAGGCAGGCACGCTGCCACGGAGCTACACTCTCATTACTGACATGATCTGAAATTTTCAGGTAGATTAGCTCAAAGATTATCTGAGATTTTAGAGTAGAATGCCAGCTATTTATTAGCATTCCGGGGAACTTTTTGATAATGAATGCATTAATATTCTTGGCACATATCAAATCTAAAGCAGGTAATTGTTTTGGCTTCTTTGGGGGAGGCACCTTGCTTTTGCATTCACTCATTCATTTTATGTGCATTTATTGAAAGCCTTCTGTGTGCCCAGGGACTTGCAGTTGGATGAGAAAGACTAACTTATAATTTAAGCTGTAGGCGAGAGGTGCTGGGAGGGAGGGGGCATTGGTCTCATTGGGCGAAGCCTGCACTTACTGCCTCTGTCCTTCCGTCTGTGCAGCTATTTTAAGTTTCCTGTCCCTTTTCTCCTCTGTGGTCATTGCCTGGCTGCCCAGTGTTATCTAAGGCATCTTCTCTTCCTGGAAAGGCCCGGGAGCACCCTTCACACGTGTCCGCGGCAGTCAGACATTCAGTTTGAGCGGCCCTTCACAAGCTCACTCTGTCCTAGGCTGCCGCGTGCCAGTCGCTCACTCAGTGTTCCTGGCCACCGCAGCAGACTGGCTGCCAGGCATGCCATGCTGTGTCCGTGTTTGCGGGTTCCTGGGTGTCCGCCCACCGTCTGCCCCGTCTGCTTCCCAGATCCTCCCTGGCCACCCAGCAGGCTTTTTCGGATTTTCCTTCAGCTGCCTTCCTTTTAAGCTTCTCTTGATTCTTGTGGCTTTGTAGCCCAGGAGGAATAGAAGAAGAAAATTGCAGGAACTGAGGCGTTCATAAAAACTCCTGTGAGGCATTCCAGTTAAGCGTTATCTGTTAAGAGAAAAGACATTTAAAACGTACATGTTTTTATGAGATCCATTTTAATTCTTAGACACACGATTGAGTTTTCCTCTTGCAAACTCTGTGTTTAGGTGAGTTAGCTTGACTTCTTTCAGCCTTACCCTTCTTCTTTCTAAAATGCAGACAACTGTATAACTCTGTATGCCTCACGGGATCATTGGGAGGATTAACGAGATGTTGATATTGATAATAGTAATTGATGGTAAGATTTTGCTATTATTGTCAGGCACTGTTCCAGGAACTTAACATGGCCTGACTCCTTTCAGGTAGAGACTATTAAAGCACAGGAGCAGGTAGTCACTAAACATGGACTGTGTCATGAAGCCTTTTATATCTCTTAATAGTCTGTGTATCCTAATTTTCGACAGCTGATTGTTTGCATAATTACTTCGCAACACCCCTAACTTCTGTATAATCCCTACACATAAGGAAAATGGTGTGCAGACCAGCATGAAAACCCTGGCTCTGTAACCTAACTGCTCACTGTAGTCATGTTGCTGTGCGTTGTTTTCCATCATGTAAAACAGGGTGCCCGTGTCTGATTCTCAAATGGGTCAGGAAGTTAAATGAGCTCGCTGGTATCAGGCTGCGTCACAGGTCCTGAGGGTGAGATCCTCTGTCATCTCCCACCGCACTCTGCGCCCATGAACGCTCCCACTTGCTGTTGGTTCCAGCTATTTTGTTTGGTTTTAATGGTTCTCTTGGTTATGTGAGTTAGACAGAGTTTCTCCTCATTTAGCATTAAATATTTCACACCTCCTCTCGCCATGCATCCTTGCATCTGGGCCATGGTGTGGCAAACATCCTTGGCACACAGATTTCTAGCCGATACTTACTGAACTGGACAAAACATGATAAGGAATCAAAACTAACTTCTCTTATACAGTTTACCATCAAGCTGGCTTTTTTGGTTAGCTTGAAGGAGATAGTTGGGTGTGTGTTTATGGAGGATACATGCGTCACTTTTTTTATTTTCATTACTAGGAGTTGAACCAGGGCCTTGCACATGACAGGCAAAGGTTCTACCACTGAGCTGCACCGCATCCCCCTTTTCCATTTTCGAGGACAAGGTCTAAGTTGTACAGGCTGCCTCGGGAACTCGTGATCCTCCTGCCTTAGCCTCACGAGTCGCTGGGACTATAGGCATGTGGCATGGCACCCAGCTGCATCACCCATCCATCCCCATAGTGGGGGATTGAACACAGGGCCTCAAGCGTGCTAGGCAAGTACTGTCCCAATGAGCTGCACCCTCACCCCCTGTTTTATCTTGAGACAGGGTCTTGCTAAGTTACATGGGCTGCCTCTGGTTTCAAACTCACGATCCTTCTACTTCAGCTAGAATTACACGTGTGGGTCATGACACCCAGTTCACATCACTTTTCTAAAGAGAGTTTTTTGTTTTGTTTTGTTTTGTTTTTTGTTTTAAACTAGCAGTCAAGGCTTGTAGAACTGAAGATAGAGGAAACCTGGATTTAGCCTCCATGCCCTGAGACTCTGATAGGTGGTGTATTTATTAGTTTGCTAGGGCTGCCAAAGCAAAATATCACAGACAGGGTGGGTGATACAATATACGTTTACTGTATTTCCACCCAATTCCAGAGGCTGGAAGCCTAAGATGAAGGTGGCACGGGTTTGGTTTCTTCTGAGGCCCCTCTCCTTTGCATGTCAGTGGCTCTCTGTCCTTTGTGCCTACACATGGTCTTCCTCTGCTTGTGTCCTAATCTCTTCCTGTAAGGACAGTGGTCACAGATTGGTTCAGAGCCCACCCATATGACCTTCTTTCACCTCAGTTTCTTTTTCAAAGGCCTTGTTTCCAAATACTGGCACATTCTGAGGTACTGACCATTTAGAGCTCTAAGAAATGAATTTGGAGGTCAGGAGAAAACAGGGTAGACCCTTAGAGGTGGCCTCTCGAGAACTAGTATGGGGGTCTTTTTCAGGGTTGTGGGCTTCCCTAATGAAGATGGGTGAGTGGTAGTTCTGTTGAGTCACAGAGCTGGGAAAACTCTAGATGAGGCATGCTTTGTTCTTATGTCTATAACAGCACTTACTAGGATTTTATCTAATTTTTCTCTTTGTATTATTCTTAGGTGGTATAGATGAGTCTTACCTTTAGTACCTATCTTTTCTTGCCTTTGAACAGTGCTTAGCACATAAGTACATGTCAGGAAGTAATTATTGAACTGAACACATGATTTTTCTGCCTCTGGACATTGTCATAATTTCATTCACCCCAAAAGGAAATGAATTTGTCTTTTCTCTAGTCATCTATGAAGATTGAAGGCGTATTTTATTGCCTTGGGATTTTTGGACTAACCTCTTTCAGATGTCTAAATTCTTCTGCTATAATAATACGTTTATTTATGAACCATCTTTATTAAACAAAGGATGTGATTGCCACTAATTCCTAAGTTGCTTATTCTTTTGTGCACTGTTACTGCTCATCAGATTTTACTATTTTGGGGGAAAAGTTCAATATAATTTTCTGAGACACAGTTCACAACCAAATTTGATAATTAAAATATGTTATAATTTATGTTACATAAGAACAGTAAGCAAAGTATCAAAACCTATTTTGGTATTTTCTTCTACTTCTTTTAGAATTAATACTTCATTTTTTGGAATGAAAGACAGGTTTGGGTATGGTATGAGAAGGTTTCTGAAAGTGTCTCATCACATACATATGCATGTAAATATCTTTCACAAATACCACAGACTAATTTAGGATAATTAGAAACAGGGCTATCAAACAATTTTTATATGAGCAAGCAATTTGTGGTTCCAGAAAGCTACTTAAACCTCTTTGGTGTATGTGGAAGGTAATTTTTCCATCAGATTGACATTTATTAATATTTTAAGTAGTACAAATATTCTTATAAAATACAGTAATAAAAAAATAATCTTTCATCTCTGTATACTCTTTGATTTTGTTTCTTTTTCCTCCTCTTGATTGGAATTTTTTTCTTTGTGCTTTACGGCAAACTTTTTTTTAAAAAGCACTTTGTTATATAGTAAGACCAATGTTATGATAAAATACAGAAAGCAAGTTTTTTCCATTTCAACTACTACTGTCTAAAAGTGAAAGGCGGGTGTCCTAGTTGGATATTTGGTGAGAGGCCTGCTCCTGTTTGACTGCATCTGTGAAGTTCATGCAGCTGGTTGACAGTTGGAAGTTCTACATTTGGTGAAAGCAAAAATGTTATAAGCGTCTAGAAAACACTTTGCTTCTGTGGGCCTTCTAGGATTGAATGAAAGTTATATAAAGGAGAAACATCTGGAATATGTCTTCCTTTTTCCTTAATGGCTAGTAGAAGGTAGACAAGACATTTTTATATCAGAAGGGAAGAGTAAGCCATAACATTTTAATACTAAAGTTGTACAAAATGTGCTACCTAACAGCATATATGTACTCTGTGTTTTAGACAAAATAGAAGATACTTTTCTGATATCAATACTTGCATGAGACTTACCAATGTCATACACTTGTAAATTAACAGATGCGCCGGGCGCAGTGGCGCATGCCTGTAATCCCAGCGGCTTGGGAGGCGGAGGCAGGAGGATCACAACTTCGAGACTACTCGAGCCAGTCTGTGAAACTTAACGAAACCCTGTCTCAAAAAGTCAAAAACTGGGCTGGGGGTGCAGCTCAGTGGTCCAGCACTTGCAGTGCATGCAAGCACAAGGCCCTGGGTTCAACCCCCAGTACCACACACACACACACACACACAAATTAACAGATGCACATCCATAAATGGGTTAATGTGATTAGTTGTCCAAGGCCCAGAAGAGGTTACATTTATTAAAGAACACAGATAAAGCTGTTCTGAGCTCTAGTGGAGAGTATGATTCAGAATCTTAATTTTAATGAGTTAATACTTTTATCTAATGAAATTTCAGCAGTAGAAACTTTTATGTTAATGGATTCATTAAAAATAGAGAGATTTTTGTTTTGTTAGCATAAAGATTAATGGCTGTTAATTCAAGCTAAACTTATCTTGTACACTAAAGTATAGACTAAACATTGACAGACTTGCCAATTTGGCTTAAGGAATATTTTTAAAAATGAAGTCAAGCATAGGGAGTTTTTTGGTGGTGGTTCTTAAACATGATTAAATCATTTTCTTTTGGCCCATAATGAACCTCCTGAGGTGTAATGAGAAATATGCTTCAATATGCAGGCTCAGTTATCTTCTTCCCTTCCTTCCCTTCCTCCCCTTCCCTTCCATTCCCCTCCCTTTCCATTCCCTTCCCTTCCCTTCCCTTCCCTTCCCTTCCCTTGCCATCATTTCTTTTCCCTTCCCTTCTGCGGTATTTCTTTTTCTTTTTTGTTTTTTTGAGCTACTGTGAATTAAACCCAGGGCCTTGCATGTGCTGAGCAAGCTCTACTAGTGAGCAACATCTGCAGCCCCTTCTTTCATTTTATTTTCAAGATTGGGTCTCAATAAGTTGCCCAGGCTGGCCTTGAACTCACCGTATTGCCCAGGTAGGGCTCTAACTTGTGACCTTCCTGCCCCAGCCTCCGGAGTAACTAGGATTCACAGGTGCATGCACCCACACCTGGCCTCGGTGTTTCTTTGAAAAAATCAAAATTTCCTGTCCCAGTATGTGCTCGCTCATCTTAGCCGATTAGACTTACCATTAGTGTGTCTCCTTAGCAGCCTGGTCTTAGCTTCCAAGTTTACTCTTTTTAAAAAAATTGAGCCCAGGGCCTCACGTAGGCTGGGCAGGTGAGGTTCTGTTGCTGAGCTGCATGTTGTCCCCCAGTTTGCTCTTCTCCCTGACCTGGAGATGCTCCTGTCGCTGTCTCAGGCCCACAGGTCTTTGATTTCACTAAGCCGTTTCTGGCTGTGTCATTCCATGCGCTCATTCTCTGTCCCTACCCCACAGCTCTACCTTGTCAGGACGCCGTCTGCTGCATTAACTCTTTGTTTCCTTGTGCTTTGCCAGAACGGCTTGCGCTTAACGCAGGTGCCGTGGCGCTGGCCACAGAGGTCTTACGTACCGGGATTGTGTGGCCTTAGTTGTCTTCCTTGGGTGAACTGAGGAACGTTTGAGAAAGTGTGGCAGGAGCGTTGATCGGTTCACTCCTCAATGACAAGTGGCTCTTCATAGGATCTTCCTCCACTGCACTCCTGGTATCTGCGGGACAGCGTGGGAGCAAAGTGACTAGCCTGATTTGAGGTCGCTCGAGTTTTTCATCAGTCAGAATCCCTTCATTTCATTTTCATCCTGGATTCAGCTCTTTTCGGGCACATTTACAGCTTCTGACGTGAATGCTCCCTGTGTTCCCTAAAGTCCTTGTGATGCTGGAACGGGGCATGTGAAAGCAGGAATGGGGCAGCAGGTGGTCAGATAAGTCTGGAAACTCAGCCCTGGAAACAGTAACGTGGCCCAGAAAGCATCTTTCTGGAGAACCCTATTCATGTTGTTGTTAGGTGCCGTTGAGTCGAGTCTGACTCATAGCGACCCTATGTACAGCAGATCGAAACACTTCCCTATTCTGTGCCCGGCACACGCTCTTACTTATGTTTAAGCCCATTGTTGCAGATGCTGTGTCAATCCATCTGGTGGAGGGTTTTCCTTTTCTTCACTGACCTGCTCTTCATAGCCACTCTTAAAATCAGCCTAAGCACACGGGAAATTCACTTGTCTTGGATGAGGCCAGTGAAAATTTTATGTTGAAGACAAGATTTGTTTTTAATCTATTGGTCTTTCCAAAAGGTTTTGTGGAATGACAGTCAGGTGACCTATAAATATTTCAAATGAAATATTTAACAGTTAAATGTTATTACTCCTAAGAATTCATTTTGACTGATTGAATTACAGAACCAGAATATAACACACATTATTTTCTTAACAGGAGAAAGAAAATTAATTACAATCAATGGACAAGTTCCTAATACCTTGTATGTTCACAGCGCGTTTGTTAATAATGTACATCCTACATTCTCTGCTTTTGCTTTTCTCTCCAGGTGATTGAAGACAGTACTGGCGTCCGCCGGGTGGTGGTCACACCCCAGTCTCCCGAGTGTTACCCTCCAAGCTACCCCTCAGCCATTTCTCCAACCCATCACCTACCCCCATACCTGACTCACCATCCACACTTCATTCAGAACTCGCACACGGCTTATTACCCACCTGTCACTGTGCCTGGAGACATGCCGCCTCAGTTTTTCCCTCAGCATCACCTGCCCCCCACAATATATGGTGAGCAAGGTGAGTAGAGCGTTGCTGGGGTCGGGAGCTGCTGAAACCGCGTATACGTCCAGTAGTGTGTTCTTGTTGTTGTTAGGTGCTGTCAAGTCGTGCCCAACTCATAGCGGCCCCCATAGGGTTTTCAATGGCTGATTGTTTTGGGATTGCCTCGGGAGTGGAATGCCATGTCCTTCTCCCATTTTCACGGTCCTGGGAATCAAACCTGGGACCCCAGAGACTGCAGAAGAGTGCTCTACCAACTGAGCTCAATCCCAGCATCCAGTAGTGTAGGAGGGCCCTTTTGTTTTTTCTGTAATAAGCGTGGCACGCAGGATTGAGCTGGTGTAAAATGCTTGGGAAATTCCTAGCTTCCTTTGTCCTGAATTGTGCCTTGGAAAGAGTACCTTGTGAGTTGCATTCCTTTCTTTTTTCTCTCTCTCAATTGCCCCAGATTCTGCACCCTAGTCCTACCCCACAAAGACCAAGAAGCAGCGTGGCTACTTTTTATGTTAGAAGAGCGGCAGGGATCCATCATATATTTCTACATCCTGCCCACATGTGTTTATGTAAGAGTGGCCCAGTGAAGAACCGCTGCGCATAATTTCTTTGGCATTAGTATGGTCTACCCGTAGAAAGGAAATTGAAGTGTCTCGTGCCCCATTTTGAATGTTTGGAGATTTTGAGGTCTCAATATCCTTTGGGTTTCCTGAAGGATCTATCCACGCAGAGCTCAAAAATCCCCTCACTGTTGACGTGGCCCTCTGAACCTGTTTTCAGTTTGAGACTACCTATTAGTGTAGCCACAGGTTCACGGCTTGTTAGGCCAATACTTACCTTGAAAGAAAAAGAGCCTCAGAATGAGGACAGTGTGTCTTTCTCAAGTTTTGGCCTTGGTATTAGTTTAGTCTAAAGCCCTTCTCTATCAGAATGGATACTAAGAAACCAGATCAATGGAGGGACAATTCAACTTTAGCCTCTAGGACTTTGCACAGTGATTGTGTTCTGAGTCTGTGACCTGGAACATTTTACTGCTTTAAACACTTGTTGTGTTGGCTCAGATAAACCGCATGAGAAATATCTGTAAACTGTAGAATTTTTGAGCAAGTCATCACCTTGAGCTTTCTTTAATATCAATTTTTACCAGGTTTTTTCCTGTGTGTGCATCTCACATTGTTGTCTTTTCTTATTAACAAAAGAAAAATCTGAGATGAATATTTTAAGTTAAATATCCTGTTATAACTTAAGGATAGAATTTTTTAATAGTCAGAAAGGAATTTTTAGCAAACTTCAGAATAATCAAGTGCTTTCATAACAAGGTGATAGCAAGAAATGAACCCAGTAATACCACAGCAGCAATAATTTCTCATTAATTTGTTTCCTTTTTTTTTTTTTTTTTTTTGCCCAGTGACATAAACAAACAAAATATCAAGTAGTATACATAAATATGAAAGCAGGAAAAAACTGAAGAAAATTAGTTAAGTAAGTTTTTGAAAAATAGTGCTTTGACACAATATACATTAAATATTTAAGAGCTTCTCAGAGTTTTCTGGCAGGATCTGAGCTGTAATGACATTGTGAAGAGCCCTGGCTACTGACTCATCCCTTGATGATGCATGTCTGACTTGCTTTATTTTAGCAAGCTGCTAGCAGGGTGCCACATAGTTACTGTTTTGTAAAAGGTGTCCTTTGTAATTTTAGGCAAGGTAAAACTATGATTTAAAGCATGATTAGAATTAGACAGAGAACATTGTAGTCTCTTCATTTTATAGTGTATGTTGATCTAATGTCATTAAGTAACACCAAGCAATAATGTACAAACAATAAAGGTAACTTCCTTAGTTTCAAATTAAAGACAGAAATAAAACAGTCTCTCCTTAAAAAAAAAAAATCATTCTCAGTGTGCATACCTAAATCCAGTTTAAACATTAATTTCCTAAACCATGAGTTTAGCAAGTTCTGAACAAGTCTTAAGTGATTATTAGTCTCCATGGTTAATATTTTAAATGTCAGGTATAGTACATAGTGGCATTTAGAACATTTACCATCCATCTGGTGCATTTTGGTATAGTTTATTGGGAGGTAAGTATTCTCTGAATAGGACTGTGTTTGCTTTTACATTTTCTCTAGCACAAATTGGCTATCTTGTGAAGTTTCCCTTTTTAAAGATCTTCCTTTAGCTATGTGAACAGAAAGAAAATGAGAAGCAGTGCTTAATCATTGAGTGACTGAAATGACGTAGGGTAGCCATACGTTCCGGTGGGCTTGAGACTGTTCTGGTTTTGATGTCTTGTCCTACAGAAATTATGGGTAGTTCTCCTTTGACTCTCAGATGTGTTCATCTGGTTATTTATACTATAATAACCAGTTATACTAAAATAACCAGTGGTTATTTATATGATTATCCTATATGTGAGAGGCCTTTTTTTCTTATGAAGATATAAGGACCTAAAATCTACATTATGCACTATATTCTTATTGGTGCTCAAATATAGTTTTAGACTAATTAAAATTTTAGATTTAAAATAAATTTTCCACCCTAAGATTGTAAGATTATATTTCAGGTTCCTATATTCTTGTGGGGCTGGGATTTAGCTCAGTTGATAGAGCGCTGCTCTGCAGTCTCTGAGGTCCTGAGTTCGATTTCCAGCACCACAAAAACGGGAGAAGGATGTGGCAATCCACTCCCGAGGTAATCCCAAAACAATGAGCCATTGAAAACCCTGTAAGGGTCACTATGAGTCGGACTCAACTTGATGGCACCTAACCTGATATTCTTGTGAGCCACTTAAAAGTATGCATAGTGACCTGGGGGCGGTGGCACACACCTGTAATCCCAGTCATGGATTCCAGTTACTCACAACATTTGGATGGGCAAAATCAAACTTATAGTTTTACCTCTTTGAGGCCAACCTTCTCTTCTTCATTATATAATTTATGGGAAATTCCTAAACCCTAATCTCTTGATTAGCTAGAAGTGAATAGAAATATTTTAAACATACATATAATGTATATCATGTATATTGTACTTTCTTAAAAGTATTTTTGTAGTGAATGTATGTAGTAATACCTTAGACTTCTTCCATTAGAGGTCGGGACATTGGACCTTTTAATAATTTAATGTTGAACATGTAGACTGAGTTGGCACTTGTCACCCTCATCCATTTTAGAAATTATACCACTCTATGGAATGTCAAGCTACATCACCCGAGAAGACCAGTATAGCAAGCCTCCACACAAAAAGCTGAAAGACCGCCAGATTGACCGCCAGAACCGCCTTAACAGCCCTCCTTCTTCCATCTACAAAAGCAACTGCACGACAGTGTACAATGGCTACGGGAAGGGTCACGGTGGAGGAAGCAGTGGAGGAGGGGGCGGCGGCAGTGGTGGAGGGCCAGGAATCAAAAAGACAGAGCGGCGAGCCAGAAGCAGTCCAAAGTCGAATGAGGCAGACTTGCAAGGTAACGCTCAAGGCGGTGGCCACAGAGGGTGAATTATAACAAAAGGCACCATCTTTGACATAAGAACCTTAGTTCATAGTGGTTGGTTTTTCTTCTGGGAACAATGGGGCTGACCTCTCTGGTCTGTATTCTTAGTAAGGAAAGAATTATTTCATTTATTTATTTTTTTATCAGTACCTCACGGCAGAAACATTACTTTTTCATCACATGCCACGTAACTTTCTATTTAATCTCAGTAGCAAATATCTGAAAATGTTTCCACATTCTGTTGTTTCACTCTACGTAGACAGATATGGAAGCCAGAGTAGAACAATTTTTGTAACAAGTATGGGGCTCGTTTACATCTCAAAATAATTATACCTCATAAAAGCAGCTGTCATTATTTCTGCACTGTACTGAAACCTATCAGCACATGACAGGAATGTATTTCTATTTCGTTTCGGGCATCAGGTGTCATTCAGTGCCCCCTTTGGCATCTTGAGTGAAGAATTCATAGACCAAGAATGAGATGGAAGGATCAGGCTCGCCACATACACATAGACATCAGTCTTTATTGATTCATTGATTGGTTGTAGATTAACCTAATGGATATAGATGAGTGGATTTGGCAAGGAAAGTATGTGTGTTTTTAATGAAATTTTTAAGTGAGATTTAGAGACCACCTATTTTGATGCCACAGGAGCCTTTTTAGATAAGCATATAAACAGCCGACATAAGTGAAACAGAGGAAGGTAACATTTTAATAAAGTACCCGAGTTTACAGATAAAAATGACAGGGAAACAAAGATATCAACAACCGTCAAAGACGAGATAAGAACTGAGTTGGCATCCAATAAAGTCCCTGATTATTTATTATATTTCATCCAGGCAGCAACAGGGACTGTATCTGTGAGAATGAGTTTGTGAATGGGAAAAGCTGAAAGCTGTGTATGTTTGCTTGTCTCGGGAAGATGGGCCTCTGACAGGGAGGAAAATCTGATAAAATCAGACACTGGCATAATTTCTTTCTAATTAGTGACTTCCAGCATGGGGAAGAGGAATAGTAAGTGAAACGGGAAGGTATTGTGGCTTCTTTTAATTTTGTTCTTTTCTGTATCCTCTGTATTTTATGCAGTTATACATTATCCTTACAACTATTAAGCAAACCATAAATGAGTATCATATAAAGGAGACACAAGGTTCAGCTCTTTAGGGAAAGTGCTGTGTGTGTCATATACAGTGATGGTTTTTTCTTCTTTTGAAGTGGCCATCTCACTGTGCTTCCTAGGCTGGTCTTGAACTTCTGGGCCCAAGCAATCTTCCTGCCTCAGCTTCTCGAGTAACTAGGACTACAGGCCTATGCTACTGTATGAGAATGATTTTAGTCAACCAACACTATAGTTTCTAACTTTGGAATTCGTTTTATTATTTTAAAAAAGTATTTGGTGTTTTGATTGACACATAATATTTGTATGTGCTTATGAGGTAAAGTGTGATATGTTGATTCATGTATATAATAGATAGTTTATTATTAATGTTTGAGTTTAAGCTTATGGGTATATAAGAGAATTCACACTAAAAGATTAGAAATAGCTTGACCTAAAGAGAAATTTTATCATCATCATCATCATTATCATTATTATTAATGGTACTAAATGGTTAAACTGCAGGCCTTGCATATGCTAGGCAAGTGCTCTATCATTAAGGCATATTCCTAGCCCTGACTGTTTTCTCTTTTTTCTTTTCTTTTCTTTTCTTTTTTTTGGGACAGGGCCTCACTAACCTGTTTATGCTGCCTCTAGCCTTAGACTTGTGATCTTCCTGCCTCAGCCTCCAGAGCCTGTGGTATTACTGGTGGGTCCCATGGCATGTGGAGAATTTTGCCTAAAGAAAAATGAAAAAGAATATTTAAGTTGTCCAGAAAGCTTATGAGATTTGAAGTAGTTTGATTACTTAATTCATTCTTTAGCAATTTTTTGTACTACCTTGCACCAAAAATGAGTTAAGTCAGATGACATATATACATATAGTAGAGTCAGATAAAGTAACTTTAAGGAAAACTCAAGGGGCAAAAGATAATAAGGGAAGGAAAATAAGATGAAACAGGGTTGAAGTTAGCACAAAAACTAGTATAGAGTTATGGATTAATTTTGGCAAAAGCAAACACCTTTCTTATATATGCAGTCATTTTATAACTCATATGTCCTATGTGAACTGCACTGTATATTTTAATAAGCTCACCGTTGTAAAAGAATTGAGTTTGCAGTGATACCAATACTGAAATATTTATTAACTTGCATATGTTTACAGGCATGTTGGCGTTTTACCTCATATGAGACAGAATATGTATAATCATTTTGAGCACTGCAAGACCTTAGCTGTTGTACAAAAAAACATGTTATTTTGTTGGGTGACCATGAGATTGCTTTTGCTCTGGGCTCCTGGGAGGATGTTTCACCATGAGAAGGGCAGAGCAAGCTCATTTCTAGGTTGCTCTGTTGCTCCTTTTCTCATTACCTTTTTTTTCTTCTGAAATCATTCAAAGTTTCTCTCCGTGTGGTTTAGTTATGAAACCAAGAATTAGATTGGGTACTTTGTACACATTAGGTCATTTTGATAAGGATCTGAAAGTGGTCACATATTGGATAAAAAATGTTTACCCAAAATGATTTGGAACTTCTACACAAAAACCTGTACATTGATGTTTATATCAGATTCGTTCATGATTGCCACAATTTAGAAGCAACCAACGTGTACTTTAGTAGGTGAATGGGTAAATAAAACTATGGTACCTCCAGATGATGGAATATTGTTCATTGGGTCCGTAAACTAGGGAGGAAACTAAATTCGTATTACTAAGTGAAAGAAGCTAGTGAAAAGGTTACATCCTGTATGATTGCAATTGTATGACATTCTGGAAAAGGCAGAATTAGAGAGGCATTAAAAAGATCAGTGGCTTCCGGAGATTTGGAGGGGAGAGGGATGAACAGGCATAATACAGAGGATTTTTAAAACAATTAAACTCTTCTGTATGATATGATAATAGTGGATTTGTGTCATTATACACCCAAATCCGTAGAATGTCCAACATTGAGAGTGAGGCCTAATTTAAGCGGTGGACTTCAGATGGTAATGATGTGCCAATGTGAGTTCATCCATTGTAACAGACGGCACCCTGGTGGGGTTGTTGATAGATGGAACCGGCTGCGCATAAGGAGGGCAGGGTGTTTATAGGAACTCTATGCCTTCCATTCAATTTTGCTGTGGACCTAAAATTACTCAAAAAATAAAGTCCATTCAAAATAATAAATCAATGTTAGAAGAAATTGAGGACAAATAAGATGAAACCATGAGTAAGGTTGTGCATGAAAGATTCCTATAGAGTTGCTTGATGTTGGCCATATATTTGGTTTGGTTGTCAAAACAAAGGGGGAAACATGACCCAGGCAGAGTAGGCAAACATCTCGTTCTTGAAGTCTATCATGTTGCTTATAAATGCTTCAGTCATGTCTGCCTCCTGATATGGCTCTGAGCTCAAAGGATCCAATAAGGCTTCTTTCTTTCTTGTAAATGAAAACACTCTCCCATATCTTTTTGCTTGAATTTATTGCATCTGACTTTGGTAACCAGGAAATAAGCTTGTTTGATAATTTCTGCATTCACAATACCACCTGATTACCATTAAACTGTAGTTAACACTCGTATGACTTCCGAATGTGGTTTGCATCAGAATAGTATACGTACTTAACCACCACATGTGGCTTATGGTATTTTTCCATATCCTATTTAGGTTAAGTTCTCTGCATTTCCACAGATCAAGGTTTCTGCTTCCTAATTCCCTCACTTTCAAGGGTCTCTAGTTATTTACCTTTTTGCTGTTTATAATAATAAACAAGCACTTTAAGAAAGAAGAGGCAAACTTTAAATTTGTACCTAGTCTTGTGATAAAGCTAAGCTTTTGTGAAAGAAGTAGAGACCTTATGTTAAGATAAACAAATACATTAATGGGATAGAGAGAAATGAGTCACTTTCCTGCATCCCGGGTCTCTCCGTTACCTGCTTCAGAGACACTGATGGAGCTTTTAAGGGTAGCCATGTCCCCTCACCCCCTTTCAGCCCCATGAAATCAGAATCTTCTTACTGGTTTGGGCTTCATGTTTTTTGTTTGTTTGTTTGTGGTTTTGGTTTTGTTTTCTTTTGTTGGGGTTTTTGTTGTTGTTGTTGTTTGATTTTTTTAAAAAAATCAAACCTTGATCAGCCAAGACAGAAAGACTACTGCTGTAATGTTAAGGAGCGTTCTAGAAGGTATGGTTCACAAGTTGCACACAGTCCAAGGTAGCAACTTTATCTGTTTTGTTCACCATTCTCCTGCCCTTTCCTAGTACTGTGCCCTGCATGTTGTAGGTACTCCGTACATATTTGTGAAATGAATCCCGTGCTCTTAATTGCTTTGTTTTCCAGACCACAGCTTCTGCTTGAACACACGCAGCTATAGAACCATTTCCTCTTCCTCAAGCACATGGCCGTGTTGCTGGAGCACTGCTCAGTGGCTCAGCCCTACTTTCTTTTACCATTGCCTTCAGGAAAACCGCTCCGCATGACAAAGTCCGTAGAATCCCCAGAGAAAGAGAGAATTCCTGTTTCCTTGCAGTCCCTTGGAGCTGATGACATGATGTGGGCAGAGAATGGTTGGGACTTTGCTAGCAGGCATACACGGCTTAGAATCAGGCCTTGTAACTTCATAATTATTGGCTTTTAGTGTTCCCTGAATTTCTCTGTCCTCATCTGTACAGTGGGTATTTTAATTGCTCTTATTAAATATTTTTAAAAAATTGCCTAGCTCAGTTCTTAACACCTTAGTGTAGTGGTGACCCTTATCATCCAGATATTCTTATGGTTGCCCTCAGCCTCAGGATTTCTTTTTTTCATAGGATCACCCCTCAATCACGATGCATTCTCCTCAAGACTGCTCTCTGTCTCCCCTCTGGGATAACCTTGCCATTTCCTTCATGTTCCTCCTCCCCACAGATTCTTCCTCTTACAAACCAGAAGGGACTTCCTCTACACTGTGGAAGCAAATACTGCCCTTCTGGACCACTGCCCCCAAAAGTTGGCACCAGGCTGTCCTGAGAGATGGCCTTCCTGGGATAGAAATTTGCCACATCCCCCAGGGCCTCTGCGGTGGAATTGTTGCCAAATTTCACCCATCCTCACGGTCTCATTGCAGGACTTGGCCCTGGAAGAAGCCTGGGATGTCCTCTGGGGGACTTTTTTATCATGAGTCCTGTCCTTGGTATCGCCACTTAACGTTCCTCCCAAGCCCGTGTTCTGATTCCCTTCGCTCAGTCTGACCTTTCAGAGTCCTCCCAGCAGGGCCACCTCGGGTTTTGAGGCCTGCAGTGATCCAGTCCTGCACCCCCACCCCGTGTTATGGCTACAGCTGAATCCGATCTCATTGCGGCGTTCCTTTTGAGAAGTGCACTCCCGCTGTCTGCACAGCAACGTCTGAACTGTTGGACATACCCTTTGCCCACCGTCCCTGGTACTTCACGTGTCCCCATGCCAGGGATGTGCCTCGTAATCTTTTCCTGCCCTGTCCTTCTAGTTCTTCTGCATAGCCAATTGCAACTCAGCCCTCCAAAACCCAGCTCAGAAATCCCCTGTCTGTCTCCTCAAGATATTATAGTAGCAGATAAGTTAGGTTTAAAAAAAAAAAAAAGCACAGGAATTTTTCCCTCCCCCTTCTCCACCTCTCTCAACATTTGATTTTAGACTGAGCTTGGGCGTCAAGTCCACAGATGTGCAAGGACAAGAATGGAAAAAATATTGTCCTTGTGACCAGATTATTGGGCAAGTAATAGGCCTTGAGCCTGGTCTGTGGCCACAAACCCAGCAGGCATAGTCACATGACCTTTCATCACAGAGGCTAATGAGGTTATTTTGGCTCATTCATGGGGACATGTCATTCCTGCCATTTTATTTGTGGTAGAAACTAAAGCATATGATGTTAGGAGGTTGCTTGTTAGGATATGCTGAGTCCAGGTTTCTAACTGAAGTCCCCTAATTTTCAGTCAGAGTTGTCCTATATCCTCTGAAAGTAAGGTTATCTGCTAGTTTTAGAGAGCATTATATAAATTTGAAGCGAAAAATACAAGCTTTGGGGAGGATCTACTATCTACTAATATAAAAACCAGGCCTGATGGTGCATGCCTGTAATCCCAGCACTTGGGAGGCTGAGGCAGGAGGATCCACAGGTTGCAGGCCAGCCTGGGCTACACAGTGAGACTCTGTCTCAAACACACACACAAAGCACTTCATTAACAACGATGGTGCTGAGTATCTGTATGTCATGTTTGTGTGTAAGGGCAGGTGGCCTGGGAGGACAGCGGGAGTCAGAGGGAGGAGTCAAGAGTGCTGTCTCTTCTGTGTATATGGGAACATATGTGGTGTGTGCAATTGGAAATGGTGACTTTTGCTTATTCCTTGGTTTTACCCCAAGAGTGAGGATTTCTTTTTCATACACTATATGAGCAGTATAAAAACGTGCTTGAATTGTAAGATTTAATAATAGTCTGGCATTTTGTCAGTGTGATACAGAACAAGTTATTTCACTGGGCCTCCATTTCTTTCAGAAAACTAAACAGATGAGGCGAGTCTGTGACTTTCAAAATCTTAATGATCAGATTCTTATTTTCAAACAATCCTGTGTAGTTGTTGTTTTTAGGTGCCGTTGAGTCGGTATCTGACTCATAGCGACCCTGTGTACAACAGGTGAAACACTATTGTCAGTGCTTCTCTGCTGTTCATTGGGTTTTTAAGGGTTTTTAAGGGTCCATCTCCCAAGCCTACAGCACATGGTGTTCCCAGGCGGTCTCCCATCCATATACTGACCAGGCCTGACCCTGCTTATCTTCCAAGATCTGACAGGATTGGATGCCACAGGGCTACGGCTGCAGGCCATCCTGTGTAGATCTCCAGTTAAATACAATATACCTCCGCTTCTTCCGCCATCACAGATAGTCAGAAACACGCACCCCTGTATCCTGAAAACAGAATTGGAACTTCTGTGGTCTGAGCTGGCGACATGGGCCCTTGTCACAATCCCCAAGGATTTTTCAGGGACTGAGCCCTCGCCTAGGCCCTCACTAGTCAGAGTTATATGGCCCAGCGTGCAGGAGCTGTAGCCTCACACCCTTCCAGCCTTCCCCAGTATAACAGTCTGTGGAGGTGGGCCCGGGTCGTGCTATCAGTGCTTCCCTAGGCACTCAAGCTAATGATTGATGAGGAGCCTCTGAGACATACCGGCTCTTTGAATGGTAGGCAATTGTTAGCCTTGTTTTAAATGGCGGGAGTGGGAGATGGGGGGCATTCAGTTAAAACACACGATTTAAGTTGAAACTTATTCTTTATACCCTCTGTGTAGCAGTAAGCCCCAAGGATATATCAGGGTGCAGAGTTCCGTCTGTGTCACAGGAGGGCTAGGAGCTTATGTGAAGACCTCTAGAACTTACAGAGCCACGTGGGAAAAACTGCGGCAAAATGGCAAGAATTCTGAACACAGAGATAAAGAACCTATAGCATACTTTTAGCATTTGGCCTTCGGGATTGTTAACAGTCCAAAGGTTCAGTTACACTTTGGAGCAGATTCCACCACATTGAGTCCTAGTTTCTGACTGTAACCCCAGAAGCTGCGATGTGGATCCTGTGCTTCTCCCCTCAGAGATGACAAGTGGCCCTCTGACCCTGGCAGTAATCCTTTACTGCCTCCTGTTTGTGTCCTAATTATTTCTCAGGCGAGCCTCACATTTTTCTTTTTCTCTTCCTAATTCATAATCACTGTTCAAGAACCGGAATGAGACAGCCTATCTATTCACCAAAAATTAACATGAAAGTTTGTCCATAGGCATAATTACTCATGATAAGAATTATTCCGCTAAGGTTTGGGGATGGGGTTCTGAACATCTGTGAATCCTTGGAGTGTGCCCTTTACCAAACGGCACGCAATCTGGGAAAGCTGGCTACCTCCACCTGTGCAGGGCCAACAGTGGCTTCCTTTGTTTGGAGTGACATGCCTCAGGTTAATAAGGAATGTTGGAGTCAAGGCATTTTCGTCTGGGCTCTCTTTTGGTCTTGGCTCCCTGTAAGAGAGAATGCTGGTACTTCTCTGTTTAAAGTAGGACACTCAGCAGAGGTTTTGCACTTGACCAGCAGCTGATTTCTACTTGCACTTGCAAGCTTTTCTGTCTCTTGAGCACACACCCTCTTAGGCATGATCAGACAGGGCATTTGGACGACTGCAGACAGTTTGGATCACTGGTTGTGGATAGGGCCAGGCTCTTCTTTTCCCCATGGAGTGTGTGCTTTCTTCACCACATTTGAAACTAGTTTCTAGATGGAGTTTCAGTATTGCTTCATCTGTACATCTGTTGTTGTTGTTGTTAGGTGATGTCAAGTCGGTATCTGACTCATAGAGACCCTGCATACAACACGCAAAACACTATTGTCAGTGCTTCTCTGCTGTTCACAGGGTTTTCAATGGCGGATTGATTTTTGGGAGTGGGTTGCCGGGTCGTTCTCCCAAGCCTACAGCACCTGGAGTTCCCAGGTGGTCTTCCATCCAAGCACTAACCAGGCCCGACCCTGCTTAGCTTCCGAGATCTGATGGGATTGGATGCCACAGGGCTACAGCTGCAGGCTGTACATCTGTAGGTGATATTAAATCCTGTGTGTTTTAACCTGCCTGCTGCTGCCTATCAATCCTGAACACGGTAGAAATATCAAGAAAAATAGGGAAAAAAAATTAAAAGTGAGCTCAGTTCAGCGGAATCCAACCATCTTGTTGCCAAGTACAGTCTGAAAAGTGAAAATCATGCAAACGAACCCAAATAGCCTTTATTTTTTAAAAGGACAGTGTGGATCCCTGGATCGGAACGCAGCAGACATTCTTCTTGGCTGGAAGCTGGGCAATTAACACCATCATTTCCATCAAATGTAGGCTGCCAGATCCATCCCCTCAGTCTGGGAGGCCTCAGAGAGGCTGGTGAGGGCCTAGCCGACTTCAAGGCCTTGCAGCTGCCTATATGTGGGACGGAAAAGGAGAATGATTAGGGGACAGAAGGTTATTTTCATAAAGACTGTGCTGCTCATTAACATGTGTTTTCTGACCTGGGCATTATTCTCTGCCGCCCAGGACTGGAGAAATCAAACTATGAGTAACTTTTTCTGTAGGACCACAGGATGCCAATTATTTTTCCCTTACTTAGGGGTTTACTTTACTTGTGCAAAGACCAATTTGGCAGCTCAACAAAGAGGAAACTGTGGCAGCCCAAACTGTTATTAATGAAGGGAGAATGTAGTTGTCTTTATCAAGTTACATCACCTCTCCTATCTTCATGTGTTTTTTTTTTTTTTTTTTTTTTGCACATTTCCCCCCTGCCCTGTATTTTTGTTGCAATCTGGAATGTTTTAAAGATGTTAACTGCATGATTCCTTCAATGGGCAGGATGAGATATTTTTGTCATGCCAATTTAAGAAGCCTTAACCCATTCAATCATACTTAAAGCTTTACATTTTTCACCTAAATATAAAAAGGCAAGATGTGAAAAAATTCTTCGAGTTTTCTTTTGAAATGAGCGTTCACCAGAAGTTTGAGGGCAGCATTTTGATCAGCTTCCACCCTACATAATACTTAGCTCTCTGGACCCATGTTATTTTCTCTGTCTTTTTGCTTTCTTGGGAGCTGATCAGAGCAGCATTTAGATGACATCAGAACCCATGTTGGTAAAATACATGCCATCCAAAGAACCCTTTAAACAGCAGGTATAAGTGATGATACGGTCTGTTTCTGGGGTATGTATAACCTTCAATTTTATTGAATTGAAACTTTCAAATGTTATTCTCTCATTTAGCTAAATTGAATTCTGAGCTTAACTGGGTTAGAGGTCATCATCACGAATGTGCCACACTTAGAAGCAGAATCGCAAGCTAGTTAGGTTCTTGCAGATCTAGACTTCGTCTCAGCTCCGTTGGGGGTGAGCTGTGCCCTTGGGCGTGATGGTTAATCTCTCAAGGCTTCATTTTCTTCCTTTGTGTATAAAATGGGAGTAACTAACAGCACCTGTCTCAGAGGGTGGCCTTGAGCCCCTCATACAATTTCAGACACTGACCAAGGATGTTAAAAATGAAAGGCCAGGACATTTTTCTGCTTATGAAAACTGCCTCTGGTGGGTCAGAGTGGGGAGGGGCCTGGCCTCTTGCAGTCTGGGTCAGCATGAAGTGACAGTGCCAAGGACTTAGATAAGAGGGGACTCAGAGGAGTGTTTCCCCCTCCCCTGAGAAAGTCTCCAACTGCTGCTAACCTTCAGCCACCCTGAGGAATGCATTTGGTCCTCTGCCTCCTCTCTGGACCGGGTTCTCTGTGGGAACCTGAAGAGTGACGTGTGACAGCCAGCTGAGTCCACATTTAAACCTGCTCAACACGGTGATCCTTCGAGATGACTTTGCTGGGTATTAGAAATGTTGAATTAAAAGGAGGGGGGGTGGCTGGAGGCGACTGGAGTGGACAGCAGCTTCTCTGTGGTTATTTCACTAACACGCACCTTTCTCGCGATAGTGCAGTAGTTAAACCACGTGGATGCGGCATCTGGGACTGACCCGCAGGGATGAGCTGACTTGGTAAACTGGAGTCTTTCTCTGATATTCCTAACATCAAGTGGTACACCATCATTTCCACATTCTTCGAGTTGCACAGGCCTGCCCCGATGCACTGTGGAAAGGGTCTACACAAGATGTAAATGGCAGGAGTTGAGATTCACAGGGCTGGTGGGCATCATGGATGCTGGCCGCCACATGGCCTGCAGAGTCAGGAATGGTTTCTGTTAATCCTCCACCTGGAAGAGTCTCAGCACGCGTGCTGGATGGAATTCTGGCAAATTCCCTGCTGTTCTGTCAGTGCTCATTTTTGTTGCTGCATCTCCTTTGATTGAATGAAGCTCTAGCATCTCCACATAGACGGCCACATGAAGAGGCAGAATGTTCATTTTCTGATTTTGTATGGTCAGTGTCATTAGGTGACACTGCCAGTGAGCACTGCAGAGATGGTCATTAGAGGACATGGTTTCTGCCACGGTCAGCCTCAACTTTCATTTTAAATCTCATGTGCTCAACCAGACACACAGCACAGCAGACTGTCTTACCCTATTTTAATTTTTGGTGCTGTAGTGAGACCTTGAAATTCTATGGAGCTGACAACACAGTGTGAAATGGGAAAGGGCCCTGGAAAACAGCAGCGCATGTGATTTACAAAGTAATGAGTGTAAATAAATGCCCCAGGTTGTCCTAAAATTTCTTCTTTTTTCCCTGGTACTGAGTTTGCATCTTAGACAACTCCCCCCTTTCTTTAGCCCTCACCATTCCAGGTTGCTTCTTTCCAGCTGTATCGGGAGAAGGGGTGGGCAGAGATGACCAGGTGATGATAGTGGTGAGGGTGACGCCCTCCAGGCCCCCAAGAGAATGGTGATAGGTCAGGAACTAGGGAGAGAGGCGCAATGTGAGAAGGGCCTCAGAGGACGTAAAAGGAAATGGTGAAAGTAGGAAAACAGGAGGCGTGCCGGGGAGCGTGCACAATGGGCAGAAAAGATTAAATGGATTTTGGAAGAAAGATAATTTGGAAAAAATACGAGGCAGAAAATGAGAGGTTTTGTGATTCCATTTTATTTTTTTATATATTCCATCCCTCCAACTGGGTTAACATTTTCCAGAGGGCTGGGGTGGCTAAGGGAAAGCCTTTTTGCCCTGTTGTAATCCATGGGCATTTTTACTGGCAGATCTACTTTGGACAAATCACAAAGTGAATAACATCTCCTACTCTTTCTCTGTTTGGACTTCATTGCGGTGCCAGCACATGTTGATTTGACAAGCAAATGAAAAGTGAATTCTTCCGCTGAACTTTGAATAGAGTAGCCGTATGCTGTACTGAGTTATCAGGTGGGCAGAATAGAAATTTGAAGATGTTTAGGTGATGTTTTATAGTTCTATATGCTTAAAACATGGCAATTCAGATTTTTGTTTTTGCATTTTTTGGTTTTTCAGTTGAAAATGAGGGCTGGGATTTAGCTCAGTTGGTAGAGCACTGCTCTGCAGTCCTGAGGTCCCAAGTTTGATTCCCAGCACCGCAAAAATGGGAGAAGGACGTGGCAACCCACTCCCAAGGTAATCCCGAAACAATCTACCATTGAAAACCCTGTGAGGGCCGCTATGAGTCCGACACGACTCACAACAACAACAACTTGAAAATGAAGCCTTGGTTAGTGTGCCTTTGTTAAAAGCAATCTGCCTTAATTGAACATAGTATTATTCCAAGTCCTCTTATAAACTGAATTTGCTGTCATGTTACTTTCACATATAATAAAAAGAATGTTTATGGCATTTTTGTGAAATACATGTGCTGCTTTCTAGACTACCAGAACTGTCCCATGAAAACCACATGCAAAAGGTGAGTGGGCAGAAAAAGATCTACCAACAGTTTCTAAAACTCTTTCATAAACGCATTTATTACTTAATCCACATGGTGAACTTATATTGACCTCTTTCCTATTATTTGAAAAGATAAGTTGTATGGAACAGTAAGATTCTTAAAACCAAAAGGAATACAGAAACTACCATTATTTTAGTTCACAGAGTTCCTCAAAACTATTTAAGTGTCTTGCCAAGCACATTTTTAAAAATTAATATTTATCTGTTGATGTAATATTGCTCCAAAGAGCTCTGTAAGACATCAGAATTTCTTGAAAGCTCTGTTAAAAGAAGTCATATGTTACTTAAGTGAAAAATGGCTATGGGGCCTCAGTTATTCAGCTATTAATTTTTTTTAAACATCGACAACATCATTTACTACTTACACTATCATCTGTGGGAAGAGGGCTCCAACTTGATTGCAGACAATTTTTAATTGAAAGGTATATTAAAGAATTCCATGTCTGTGAAGTACTGTTGTCCAGAGGTTTTAATCTCTGTAGTAGCCTTAATACCATCTGAAACAGCATGCATAATGGCAAAACTGTTTTGAATTAGATAAGTTGTTACTATACTAGTATTGCACAAAAGATTATCTTCAGGTGGAAAAGATATATGCACTGTGGAATCTATAGGACTTCTTACAAATTTGCGTGATCCTGCAGTGAATACTGTCAAATATAGTCCCAGAAAATGAGCTTCCCAGGCTGGAAGGCATTCAAGAAATGACTGAGGAAGAGTTGCCACCTGAAAGTAGAGTGAATCTTAATGATGGGAATGGAGGAAAGCCCCTGGGCTCTACTTTTGCTGACGTTGTTGTTAGTTGTTAGGTGCCTTTGAGTCGAGTCCAACTCATAGCGACCCTCATAGGGTTTTCAATGGCTGACTGTTTCGGGATTGCCTTGGGAGTGGATTGCCAGGTCCTTCTCCCATTTTGCAGTACTGGGTATCGATCTCAGGACCTCAGAGACTGCAGAGCAGCGCTCTACCAACTGAGCTAAATCCCAGCCCCTTTGCTGACGTAGCACAATTCAAAATGAGAAGAAACCTAGTGGCTGCAATTATGGGCTCCAGCATAAAAAGATCTTGTGCATGGCACACTTGGGGTATATTTCATTCCCTTGTCTCTGAGTTGGATCTGATTTGATGGCATCTAACAGCACCAACAAACAGTAATGAACACATACTTGTTTTCTGCATCATTTGTTTAAATAATAACAGGGCCAGTTGGTTATGATTCTGTGGTCATGGTTTCCCATAGTTGGTATGAGAGATACAATGTAATCTTTTGTATATTAACCTCTATCATTAATATTTCAGAACTTTGGTTTTCTGAAAAAGTATAATCAGAAGTTATTATACCCCAAAATTAGAATTCTCCCCCATTCTTCCCTTTTTCTTCTACTTTATATTTTTATTTATTCCTTGCAGTTTTTCATTCTATGAATTTTCTCCTTTCACCTGCTCCCCCACCTCTATTCTATATACCTGGCTTATAAGACTGACTATATATCTGGCCAGACTGTGTCTTACATATTTCTGGTTTGTAGTCAGGAAAGATCAATCCCTGGAGAAAGACATCATGTTTGGGAGAGTGGCAGGTCAATGAAAAAAAGGAAAACCCTCCACCAGATGGATTGACACAGTGTCTGCAACAGTGGGCTTAAACATAAATAAGATCATGTGCCTGGCACAGAATCGAGAAGTGTTTCGATCTGCTGTACAAAGGGTCACTATGAGTTGGACTCAACTTGACAGCACCTAACAACAACAACAACAATATATCTGTTAATACTGAAAATGGACTTTTTATTTATTCATTAATTTGGTCACTTGTGTACTACTGGGATATTGTTTTTTGTAGTGAGTAAGTAAACACGGAAATGATAATTGAGAATTGTAACTGTCAATCCATATACTTTTGAAGAAGAAAGTTTCATAAATTTCTCTTAAAATTATGTTACAAGCCTATTGAGTACATCTGAGGAAAAGGATAGCTTTTCAGAAAAGTTCATGGCCCTTCCTTAAGAGACTACGTGGTCCCCTTAGTAGAATGTCTCCTTATTGCCACTTCCTTCCTGTTCAACCTTTTGACCATTTTTATCTTGAGAAATCTCGGTGGAGGGTAAACAGCCCTTAAGAGAATAAGGGCAAATATGTTCAAATTGCTGGAGTTAATATACCTCTAGTAAAGATTTAGTGGGCTGTGATTTAACTCAGTTGGTACAGTGCCGCTCTGCAGTCTCTGAGGTCCCGAGTTCAATTCCCAGCACCAAAAAAATGGGAGAAGGATGTGATAATCCACTCCTGAGGCAATCCCGGAACAATTAGCCATTGAAAACCCTATGAGGGTCGCTATGAATTGGAGATGACTCAGTGGCACCTAACAACAACAACAACAACAACAACAACAACAACAACAACAACAACAAAGATTTAGTATATGAGGAGAGCCTGAAACCTGAACTGACCCTCAAAACTTATCTCTAGGATACATTTGCAATATTGGGTCTGTAAAAGGAAATTATTACTATTTTTACGGATCAAAGCTAGTCAAATATTAGACATTTTCTATGGTTTAACTTAATACCCAGACCTTTAATATGACTGATAATTAGCAAATGACTATGCAAAGGACATTTTATTCTGTTTCTCACCTGTTGCTATGCCAGAGTTAATTTTTGTGTATTTTCAATGTCAGAAAAGAGTAAAAGGCTTAGGGAGAGAAAACATCAAACACCAAGAAGCTCAGGTGATTTGTTTCCTGATAGGGTAGTTTTTGCAAGCAGCCTCCTGAAAATGATATTTTAGGGAGTGCAGTGGGTCAATAACCCATTTAGGGCAGGACTGGATTTGCTAAAGATGCCCAAGAACTAACATGGAGTAAGATCACTGTGCCCATGCTGTTTACTTGAAATGAAAACTGAAATCTTATTGATTAGTGCTGATGAATGAGACACCACCATATAAATAAACTACCCCCAGAAAAGCCATAATCATATGTGACAATTATGATTATTATGTTTTCTTTAGGTGGTGGTTTTGTCCTGAAACGTTACTTCTATTCAAGAAAAATTCGAGGAATTTTGAGAACTGAATGCTTTGTGGGAACTCTTGTATATAATTTTTCAGTTTTCAGTTTTATAAGTCTTCATGGAATATTTTCAGGCCCGGATTTATGGACACTGTGCATGGTGTCTGCTACTACAGAACATTCTAGATCAATCTCATTGGAAAGCAGATTGTCTGTCTACTACAGGGCATAAGCAGGTGGTCCTTCAACATTTCTAAATCATTGTAATGTACAGGGTAGGTTAAGGCAGGAAATCCAAAGAAGAAGATTGGCATTAATTTTTGTGCCGAGGAAGCTGCATTAGAGCCAGGCTTAATTCAGAGCTCGGAATTCTCAGTCTTTTAATTGAGATAATACTATGTGGTGACCCAGACTGTTGTTGAGAAACTCTAAAAATTCAGTAGCAAATCTCAATTCTATATTAGTAGGAGAATGGATTAAAAATAAAAACTTATGATAAACTGTAGCATAGTCCTGGCATGTATGAGTTCAGTTCCTTTAACTGGGCCTAATTTTCTTTGCTATCTTTCCCCCTTTTGTACTGACTCCCATCCATAGAGAAGTTTAATGCAACGGAGCATACTCCCATAGGCTGTGTTAGTTGTCCAACTAATTTCTTAAATTTCTAAATTACCACAGAGCTGGTGATTTAAAACAACAAATGCATTCTTTCACGGTGTGGAGGGAATGTGGAGATTACAGGTTTAGAAGTCACAAGTCTGACCTGGATTTCACTGGGCTGAAGTCAGGAGCTGGCAGGGCCAAGCTCTCCCCAGAGGCTTTCAGGACGATTCCCTTTCCTTATTTCGTCCAGCCCCAGGTGGATGCCAGCATTGCTTTGTTTGTAGCCACATCACTGCAGCCTTCAAGCCAGCATATTCAAATCTCCTACTCTGTCTTCAGATAGCTTTCTCTCCTGTGGGTGTCAAATCTTCTTCTGCCCCATCCTTATCAGAATGCATGTGATTTCATTTAGGACACTTCCAGATAACCCAGGGTGATTTTCCCATCTCAAAATCCTTACGCAGGTGTCCAGAGACCGCCATATTAGATAACATTCTTGAGTTCCAGGGATTGGTGTGTGAATATCCTTTCAGGGGCCATTTTCAGCCTACCAGGTACTGCTAAAAATCCTGGCCAGAGCCAGCCCTTTACCCTGCACCCTGTTTTGGTCTGATATATTCCCTCATTTTCCTCAGCATTGACTGTATAATTTTCAGATACAATGTACAATAGCAGTACCATGTATCTATCTCTAGTAACAAAAGCCAAGAATCATTTGCAGAGCTACCTCCTCTCTTTAGGGAAGCAGTTCAAGTAAAAGAAACCTATGCCCAGGAAATTAAGCTAGTTTAGGCAAGTCCTAAAGTTGAGTGCTGTAACAGTTATTCTCTTTGACCTTGTGTGTTGCTCAGCTTTTCCTTGCTGTGGCAAAATGCCTGTGAGACACAATTTAAAAGGAGGGAGATTGATATTGGCTCACAGTTTCAGAGCTTTTTGTCCGTGGTCAGCTGACTGCATTGCTCTCAGCCTGTAGCAAGGCAGAAACATCATGGGAGAAGGGGATGGTGGAGGACAGCTGTTCACCTCATGGTGGCCCGGAAGCAAAAAGAGTGAGGGAGGAAGGGGCTGGCGATAAGGTATGCCCTTCAGCGACGCACCCCTGTGACCTCCTTCCTCCAATCAGGCCCCACCTCCCAATAGCCCTATCAGCTGTGAACTCCCGAATGGTTTAACCCACTGATGAGGTTAGCATCCTCACAGTCTAGTTACCTCTTAATAGTGTCACCAGTTGGGGGCCAAGCCTTCAACATGAAAGCCTTTGGGGCCATTTTATATCCAAACCACAGTACCTTGAAAATAGGAAGTGAGTTGTGTCATGGATGTGAATGAGAATATGCAGGCAAAATAGTGAAGAGGTATTTTCAGGACACCTTTAATAGACATTCAATATCAAAATCTGTATAGTTCCTTTTAAGTAATGAAGAGAGTTTATGGCATTTCCTGAGAAATTACATGAACTTGTCCTATTTGGAACAAATATTTTCTTAAAAAATACCTCATAGCTGGGCACCATGGCGCATGTCTGTAATACCAACAACTCTAAAGGTAGAGGCAGGAGGATCACAAGTTTCAAGGCAAGAGGTAGCCTGTGCAACTTGGTGAGACCCTGTCTCAAGATAAAAAATGTAAAAATGTGCCGGGGTTGCAGCTCAGGAGTAGAGCACTTGCAAAACACATGTAAGATCCAGGATTTGCCGCCCCCCAAGTACCATAAATTAAAAAAAAAAAAAATTATACAGTGTGAGACAAGACTCATTAGAGCTTTAAAAATACTCTCGATGAATCTAATATTTCTTAAATGTTAAATATCTTCCAGGATTTTTTTTTTTTAATGTGGCACTGGGGGTTGAACCCAGGGCCTCACGCTTGCGTGCTTTGCAAGTGCTGGACCACTGAGCTGTACCCCCAGCTCATTTTTTCACTTTTTGAGACAGGGTCTTGCTAAGTTATGCAGACTGCCTCTGGTCTCGAACTTGCGATCCTCCTCCCTCTGCCTCCTGCGCCACTGGGATTATAGGTGTGCTCCACCGCGCCCGGTTTATCTTCCAGAAAATTTCATGCAGGCTGGTACTTGTTGACTGTAGCCTGGGTAGCTAATGTTATGGGTAGGTAAGTGTGTCTTGTCCTTAATGACGGTCATCTAGGTAGAGTGTAATAATTGGTTTAATCTTGAAAAGGAGTTATGTGGACCCTGAGGTGGTATAGGTCATATTTCATATGGGTGATAAATTCTAAAGTCCTGTTATTTACCTTGCTGTATTTTAAATCATTATTGCCTATTATAGTGAATTTGTGTCTTACTGATCTCCTTTTTCTCCCTTGGGTGGCTGTTTTGTCTAAATTGGAAAAACAAGATTTTTAACTGTGTATGAAATATACTATTTGATATCTATTATTCTTTCCTCTTTAAGAATTCTGTAATTTGAGCTGGGCGTGGTGGCCTTGGGAGGAGGAGGCAGGAGGATGCAAATTTGAGACCAGAGGCAGTCTGTGTAATTTAGCGAGATCCCCTCTCAAAAAGTTAAAAAAAAAAAAAAAAAAAGAATTCTGTAATTCTGTCAAAGTTGGTGGGAAATATAAGCATATAATTATATATGCTTAACTTTGATGTATGTGTACATATAAATGTACAAAGTTACATCAAAGCTAAGCATATATAATTATATTGTTCAGGAAGTGGATGAACAAATTAGTCAGAATTCCGTATGTACTGTGAGTTTCAAAAATTCCAAAACAAGAGGTTGATGAGAGTAATGTAGATGAAATATAAAGCCTTGAATATACAAATGAAGCAAGAGTAAGATCTCTAGAAGGAAAATAATCCTGGCTAGGCCTGAGAACTCAGCTAAATCATGCAGCGTCAGCCATCAGTGGCAGGACAGGAGGTGCACACGCCACGGCAGTCTGTGGATGGAAAATGGAGAAGTCAGGGGTAAGTGCGAATCATGTGTGTTCCTGGAGCCAGGCGCAAGCTGAGCTGGTTTAGTTGTATAATTATCTCTTGGGGTATTGTGAGGACCCTAGCAAAGAGGGAGAAGAGGCTGAGGGGATCACATCACGTTACCTCTCTGCAATAGTTTTTCCAGGCTTACTTTCGACGAATTTAGAACTCAGCCTAAGCCATTTAGCTCTACCCCATACTCACGAACTTTGAGTTTTAGCTCCTTACGCGTATTTTCCATAAGAGTATCAATCACGTATAGCATATACTATACCCTGCCAGTTCCTTTTGGAACCAATTTAAGTGAGAGAAATATAGGACTTCGGGAAAAACTACTTAAGGATGTCTGCTAAATTGTTTTACTATTTGAGAATAGTTTTGGAGGTGAAAATACATTTTCCATTTAGTAGAATTTGGCTTTCTTCTGTGAGCCACATTGGTGGAAATACGTTGAAATCTTAAATGTAGAGAATGTGACTTACTGCTTTTGATATTACTTGCTGTCTAAAATGATGTTACGCTTTCTACTATACTATATCATTGATCAGCAGCAACAGGGCAAGGATAACTTCAGACTGGTAAAGAGTGCAGGTCATGATTCACAACTTGGTTCGTGTTCTGGAATCTTTAGATGGTGGAGCAAGTATACCACCAACTGTTGCTTTTTCCTAGGCTAGTTTATCAAGTACATATTCTTAGTCACTTGAGTTGTAACTCTTCTTAGATATTAACATCATTCGTGAAAACTTAGGTCTAGAAAATTACATTGATTATCAGGAAACAAATGACAAGTTTCTGCACATCCAAAACCCATTTCATTCTGTGTGACTTTCTCTAAGTTTCCTAATATTGGCATGTCTGTTTTGTAATCTCTCTGTGTGCGAATGCATGCATTTTCATAGAGCTTGTTCTTGTTGTTAGGTGCTGTCGAGTCAGTGTCTGTCTCTTAGCGACCCTGTGTGCAACAGATGAAATGCTATTGTCAGTGCTTCTCTGCTATTCATAAAGTTTTCAATGGCTGATTGTTTTTTGGGAGTGGGTTGCCGTGTCCTTCTCCCTTCATAGAGCATAAGTGAGTCAAATAGGCCTCTTATTCTCTCAGCTAGTCTCTCTGACCTAAGTTTGGTTTCCTCCCAGTTCTTTGTCCCCACAGCAGCCCTGAGATCTTGTTAAACACCCCTGTTTTTCTTTTCGGACTTTGCATAGCATGCAAACTCTTTACCTACATGGCGAAGTCTGCATTGTGACCATTGCCCACCTCTGGCGCTTCACCTCCTCCCAGCCGGCTGTGGCTTAGGCACTCAGACTTCTGTTCCTCTGATGCACCAGGCCCTTCCTGCCCTGGCGCTGGCACCCTTTCTGTTCTCTTGGGATTGGTATGGTAGCATTGTCCTGGTCATTCCTGCCATAGCCCAAAACATTCCCAGGTCAGGGAAGCCATCGTGGACAACCCCAGCCACATTACCCTTCTTTAAATCTTTGTCCTAACTCCCAACACGGGCTGACCTCATCATATTCTTCTGTATGTACGCATGGTGTCTGCATTCTTCTCCAAGAGCTCGCCCCTCCAATGTATCTGAAACAGATTGCAGCTGGCGGCCGTTCAAGTGCAGAGCTCACCCGAGAGGACTTCCAAACATCTTTTACAGATAACGTGAACTGCTGAATTTGCTTTTTATTTAAAACTTTTCATTCTATAAGGCTGGGGTTAAAATACAGAATTCCACTGCAGTTGGGAGGTGTGACCAGATAGTTTATGACTCAGGTTCCACCGTGAGGATTGGACTGCTTGTAGGACAGTCAGTTGGAATGAAATGCTTTCTTGAGGGACTGAAATGCCAGGTAAAAATCCACTGCTAAGCCTACTTCATCCCCACAGATGAAGGTCTTTCCTATAAATGAAGTCCTGTTCTTCCTTCCTGCCACATAAACGTGGTAAGCTGTCATCGTCGCCTCCCCACTTTTTGTTCGTAAGAATGAGCCTCGCTTGTTGGCCACTGCGTCCCATACTTTTGGCAGCCCAGGATTGTGTCAGCTGTCATGAGCTTTCACCCTCAAGTAGAATCTGGACTTTGTGTTTTTGCCGGCCTAATTTTCATTATGTTTCCTGTAACTCATAGAAATTAAAACTTCACTCAGCTGTTCTTGACTGCGTAGCAACTGACATTTCAGAGAAACCAATAAAAACTTTTAAAATAAGAATGATTTCTCTCATTGTTTGGGGATACTTTCAACCTCCAGGTCTCAGTAGATTGGATTCTAACAACATTTTTATGGATGTGTCTTTAAAAATGATATCATAATTTTCATATTAGTCAGCACCTTTCATGTTCAGAATGATTTTCTGTGCTCTTATTCTGTTGGGAGTAGAGATGAAAATCTCCTTTTCTAATTGTTGGGAGCATTGTGAGACCTGGCCTTTTGACTGTTTTGTCCTAATACTAGACTGTTTGCCTACTATTCTCACTTGGCTCTGCCAGACAGGGCAGGCTCCATTGGTCACTGTGCTCTTACGGGGGAGTTCTTAAAGTAAATGTGAGATTGGCACCAGAATTAAAAATGAAGCGCCCATCACCCTCTAGATGTTAGCAGCGTGCAAGAGAGAACAGTAGGTTTTGCTTTGAGAATTACTAATGGAGACACCCCTCCACATGGAAGTATCCTAGCCAGCAGTAAGTACACTGGCATTTTGGAACAAAGGTGGACCCTCTCACCCAGGCCCAGAGAGCCCTCATATAGTGATAGCCTAGAAGAAGAAATCTTTGTAATAGGTAGCCGCGGACACGAGCTTGTTTCTCTTAGAACACATCTGAATAGGAAGCAAATCCTAGCTCTTACATGTTGTCACTTGGGCCTCAACCATTTGGCTTCAGCAGAGATTTATAAGTCTGCCTTTAAAAAAGAAAACAAACAGCAGTTCAAACTAAAAGTATAAGAGATGCTATGAACCTGTGTTTGCCTACAAAGCAGGTTGTTGCCAAGCTCAAGAGTCAGAAAGAAATCATCCCTTCTCTTGTGCTACACAATATGAGGGAGGGGGTGGCAAGGTCTTTTGGAGTTTAAAAGTAATAAAACTTAGTACCGTGAGTCTTGCTTGCGACTTTAATAGAAGTGGAATATTTTCTCTAGTAGATCGCCTTTTGTGTTCTCAAGGTAGGCTGTGGTGGCCACACACTGTGGAGCCTAGCTAGAAGGTGCCCTACATGCTAGAATGAGCACGTAGCTGAGGGGCAGTCACGGCTCTGTGACCCACTCTGCTCAGTGACCAGAGACATGGCGGAGATGTGGGAAGCAGCGGCAAACCTCATGCTAGACACAGCAAGGCATGATCTTTTCTCTTTTATGTGTTGCTTTTTCCTTCCTTTATGGACCTGTTGTTTTCATATTTCAGAGAAATACTCTTTATCTGAGCCTTGGGACTTTGCTGGAGAGTTTAGAACCCTGAAAACCTCATGTGATCATCTTGGAACCTCCCAAGTTTCTTCCCACTCTCCGTCTCTCCTCTCATTTCCTTTCATTGCTCTGAAAATGAACACCTGCTGGTAAAATCAACTTACGCTGCTTTCGCTGGAGACTGGTGTCTCAAAATCAATCCTGGCAACCAATGCGAAATGAAATTTGGAAGACATCTTGATTCTCATGGACTTGTGCAAGCTGAAGTTATTAAGGAGGATTAGGGACCACAGCTGGTGAGCAGATGGAATGCTTACAATTTCACAATCTTAGGTAACCGTAAACCTAAATCTGCTCAGAACTTCTCTGCTTTTTCTTCAGTTTATTTCACTTTATCTTGCTGGATGACAACCCTGGTCATATGTGATCCTGTATTGTTGGACATGAGGAACCTTAATAGGTCCCCCACTTAGATGGCATCATTTATAATTCTGGACATGCAATTTCCTCATCAGAGTTTCAATTTAGTTACCAACTATTTTAATAATGGACCTATCAAACTCACAGTAAGTAGGAGAGTCTAAGACTTTCATAATTCATTCAAAATATAGAAATATATCTTAAGTTTGAACACTAAAGATTAGTTCGCAGTGGTTGCCACCAGTTTGATTACCTCCTGCTTAAAGAAACCCTGGAGTCCATCAGTTTCTTCAGCTTTTCTCTCTGTCCATTTCTACATGGAGTTCCTGCATGATGCACACAAATCACCTGGAGCCTTCTTCCGTGGCTCTGCTGCCTCATCACAGGCTCCCCTTTTCCTGCACATATGCACCCCATGCCGTTTTCTCTGTTCTGGCTTACATAGTCACAGAACAACTGTTTGCCTCCTCAGAAGCTATGGTCGGAGCTGGGCTCTATGGCACATGCCTGTCATCCTAGCAACTCAGGAGGCTGAGGCAGGAGGCTCATGAGTTCAAGGCCAGAGGCAGCCTATACAACTTAGGGAGACCCTATCTCAAAATTAAAAATACAAAAGGGGCTGGAGGTGTGGCTCAGTGACACAGCACTTGCCTGCCATGCACAAGGCCCTGGATGCAGCCCCCCTGTATTACAAATATAAACAGCCCTGAGCCACACTTTCCAAGAGATTAGTATCTTCTCCACAGAAGAAATTTCTGTTCAGTGGGCATTAGGAAGGTCAAATTAGGAATGTCCTGCTACTAATAAAAAGATTAATTTATACTTTAATGGTAGTTGCTTTATGTAACAAGAGAATTAATGTGCACTACACTGTTGATCTGGGCTGGAATTGGCGTGCTCCTCCACACTCTCTGAGGACCCAGGTTTGATCCACAGCACCAAAAAAATAGGAGAAGAATGCAGCAATCCACTCCCTAAGCAATCAGCAATTGAAAACCCTATGAGGGTCACTATTAAGTTGGATCCTACTTGACAGCACCTAACAACAACAACAACACTGTTTATCGCTTCTTTATCCTTTCTGAAAGACTTCAGAAAAATGGCTCCTCTCTTCCTGTGCAAGTACTAAGTGTCTAAAAATATAGAAAAACAGCTGGAGTCATAAATAAGTTGAGCAGTCTGGATACATTCTGTACTAGCTGTTCAGGAAGAAAGCAACACAGACATTTCAGGTGGTGCAACCCAGCAAACAGCTGTAGTTTATGGTCCAACAAAGTCTCAGTTCCTTTGGAACCAGTGTGTGCTTTTTCTCTAAAGCCACAGTCAGCTGCAAAAATATTCTCACATGTGTTTTGGAAGTAATTATTGCATGATACTCAGTGTTCTAGCCTCAAACCATCCTGAATGCCATGTTTCTATACATGGAGGGAGGGGGAGAGCGTTGTGTTCCCAATACATTGGCACAAGACAATCTGTGAGTTTATCATAGGACATGGTCAGGTTTTGGACCAGCTTGTGAAATAAATTTTGGTAGCTTCTCTTTGGATTTCTAAATTGAGCTTCTGTAATTGAGTGTGATAGAGAAAAAGTCATTTAAACACATTTTCACTTCCAGTATAATTATTTTGTGCTAAACCAGATAATGTAGTGAGGTCTTCAAAATGATAGATTTGTCTATCTTGAGTAAAATTGTTCTCCCCATCTTACTCTTCTTACCCCTGGGCAAATTGCATAGCAGGAGGAGGCTTGGAGGTCCCCCCAAAGAAACAGACTTAGACTAAGCATCAGGAGACTGAGCTGGGTCCAGTGGTGCATGCCTCTGATCCCAGTGGCTCAGGAGGCTGAGGCAAGAGGATTGCAAGTTTGAGACCAGCGTGGTGTAGTGTACATAGCAATCTCAAGGCCAGCCCTAGCAGCTTAGTGAGACTGTGTCACTAAGACTGTGACACTAAGACTGTTTGAGACTGTGTCACAAAGAAACAAAAAAAAAAAAAAAAGAAAAGAAAAGAAAGAAAAGAAAAGAAAGAAAGAAATCAGAAGACCTAGGGTGAGAGCTGAGGGTATAGTTCAGTGGCAGAGCATTTGCCTAGCATGCACAAGGCCCTGGATTCAATCCCCAGCACCACAACATAGGGGTGAGAAGGAAAGACCAAGGGTAAATACTGGATTCTTTTAGATTTGCCTGTGCAATCTTGGCCAAATTCATAAAGTGTCTGATTTGTTGAATCCATATCTAGCAAGTGAGTATCATAATATGAAATATATATTTGCATATCTTTGTTTTATGTATCAGTTTGCTAGGGCTGCGTAACAAAGTACCACATACTGGGTGGCTAAAATAATACAAATTTATTTTCTCACAGTTCTGGAAGTTAGAGGTCCAAGATCAAAGTATTGTTAGAGTTGGTTCCTTTTGAAAGTGATGAAGGAAGGACCTTTCCCAGGCTTCTCTTTTTTTTTTTTATTAGAAATTTTTAATGTACATCATAATGTGATTCATTTTGACATGCTTTTCATTGTGACAATTTTCATATATGCAATTTGATAAGCATTATTCATATAGGTTACCCCATACCCTCCTTTATGTTTCCCCCCTCCCCCCCTTCCCATCTAAGTTTCCCATCCAAGTCTTCTCTATCTTTTACTATATAGTATTTTTCTATATGTCCTTGGGTTCCATTTCTGTTTAAGATGGAAACTTCTCCTGTAGTGGTCTTTGTTTCTATCTTGTTAGAACAATTACATGCAATTTCTAGTCCATTTATATTGACCTCATTCTTATCTTCCCTCCCCCCCTTTTAATGTGATCTGACCTTTGAGTAGGATTTTTCCTTCTTGTAATTTTGAGTCAGCTCTCTCATATGAGTGAGAACATGTGTTGTTTCTCTTTCTGAGCTTGTG